>QTSX02003641.1:0-288429 GCA_014839935.2 Entomophthora muscae
GATTTGGAGGGGGGTTGTCTAGCCCATAGTTGTTGAACACTTTCTTCAAGGGTTGTCAGAGTCTCAGTAGTTCTGGCACCCATAGTGTTGGCTAGAGTGGTCTGCTGTTCAGTAACATCTAGGCGTTGTCCTTGGGTAGTGACACCAGTGGAGAGCTCAGCCAGCCGCGAAGTAAGGGATGGCCCCACTGACAGGAAGGGGGCAAATATGTTGTTTACCGAATTGATCAGCTCACTCATCTCCTGTACATCTCTGTCCAACTCAGTCTGATCTTGTTTCAAATGGTCCACCTCATTAGCTAGGGCAATCAACTCCCTAGCACAGTGGATTTGAGGAGCCCCCGCCAAACCAGGACAACAGCCATCTTCCTTGTTAACCCCGAGAGGGCTAGCAGCGGCCGTCACTACCTCACGTAAAGCAGCAACTTCTTGCTGTAGTTCAGCAACCTGAGCTGTCAGCGCAAGAACCTGGGGGTCAGGTCAAGGCATTTCAGTAGAACCTCCTTGGCTACAAGTGGAAGCACATAATTCTCAGATGGCCTCCCAGATTCTCTGCTCTCTGTCCACCAGATCATCAGCAGGAGGAGAAGGCAGAACATCAGGTTTGGGAGTAGACAGCTCATTCACCTGACTCTGAAGTTTGGCTATAGCAGCAGTGGTAGCTCTCTCTTGATCAAATTCTGCACTGAGTTCATTTAGACCTTGGGCAGCAAGGTCAGCTACCTGTTGCAATTGCTCAAAGGAATAGACACTGAATGCATTGAGCTGTTGCACTAGGCGTTCAAAGTTGGAGAGATAAGCGTTTAGGGTGGAGTCTACTTGAGTTTGCCAGGGTTGTTCTAACTAGTGAAACTCATGTAGCCGCTCCCTAACATACTCAGGGATGGACTGGCACATTTGCTCAATATAATTGACTAAACTTTTTTGAGAGGTGACTGAATCACGAGGATTGTCAGATATCAGGGAGAACAGGGAATGAATCCATTGTTGGTAGGTGGCAAACTGGTCCCAATGATGGGTAACAGCTGCTTGTAGAGATGAGATCTCTTGAACGTGGAGTCCCAACACCATCTGGTGGTGGGCCAAGGCGGTCTGTACAAAGGATGACAGCAGGTGTTCAGCGGAGCCAGCCGCTGAGAGGAGATGGTGTGGAAACTGAGGGGCCACAATTAACTCATAGTATTTGGCACAGCTAAACTGTAGCTGAAGGCAAGGGATGGCCCCGTCCCGAGCTATCCCAAGGGCTACTGCCATGACTTGTTCCAAGTCAGGGGTACCCATAGGGTAAGCAGCTAGGCAGGGACCATTCCCAAGGTTCAGTACAATAGGGGCAATAGGCGGGTTGGCAATGTCTTACTCAATAGGAGGGCTGGTAATTTCAGGCAAGGTTGACTCTCTAATAGGCGGAGGCAAGGGTCCTGAAAACGTAGATGCAAAAGGGATAACTAAGGGGCTTACAGCCCCTGTAGTGAGCACCATTTTTGTTGTGTTATGAGGCGCAGCACAGATACACAACAGGAAATCCTAACCTTAGGATTGGATTCATACTAAGTCTTGGTTAGACAACAGGGAAGGCAAATGTGTTTACCTTGCAGCCCTGGATAAATAATCTCTACTAGGCGTGGCTAGAGAGAGGCGCGGAAGTACAGAAGACACAAAGACAAAAATGTGAATAGAACTTAATTTTATTGGTAAAATAGTAAATGGATTATATAGTGGTTAGGAATACCACAAAACACTACCAGGACGGTAGGATCACTTGCCACAAGCATGAGTGGAGCAAGTGAGTTGCGCAGAGTCAGGAAACCAAACAATCATATTTCCTGATGAAGAAACCAGTTCTTTTGAGAGTCAAAAGCAAAAGCGAGATATTTGTCTTTGAAATGGCCCACCAAAGGCAAAATTGAAACATTGTGAATGCCATTATTCACAACATTGATCTAGAAGGTCTTTTATAAAGCAACAATCACTCTTGTTCCAGATATATATACAGCCTCTCCACCTCTTGCTAGTCAGCCTACCACCACCAGGTGTCCAACTTCAACCCAGAGTTAGGCTCCAGCTAAGATAGTGGCATGAAATAACTGCACTTTTCTTCCATGGATCCCCTTCTTCTTTGTAAGGAATGCATCTTCTATTTTTCCTGACAACAATAAGGAAATTCTAAGATTTCCAGGTTCTGGGAACTCATCCCCTAAATTGGACTTGTCTCCAGGACCTAGAAATGGTTTATTAGTGAGTAGTATTTGCTCCAAATTATCTTTAAAGTGTCTTGATTCAAGCCCAGAGGTCCTTTTTGAGCCCAATACAGGGATCAAAATCAGGTTCTCTTGCTCACTGGGGGAACACCTAAACAAAGTTAATAGTTTGAATTCAAATTTAATTTTGGCGTCATGCAAGATGGCTTCCTGCAGCCAATCAGATCTTACAACCAATTCAGGAGTTTGCAATTTTGCTTTCACTTCAAATGCTGATTTCATTAAGCATAAACAAGGCTCTGTAGTTGTTTTGGATAATCCAAACAACAGAGCCTCTCCTTCTGGTGATTTTTTCAACCACCAGAAGATTCCCCAAACTGGGACCTCTCAAACAGCTGGGGAAAATGACACCTAGCTGTTTGGCAAGGCCCAGTAGGGGCTATGAGTTCTTTAAAAAATTAATAATTGTATTTTAATTGTAAACCAGTTCAAGCTTCTCCTGCCAAGTTTCCCCCCAACATTATCCACAACTTCCCTTGAAACTGCAAATTGGACATCTATTGACAGCCTATATAAGGCTCCATCTTATCAGCATTATTAATTGTTCATTTAATAAAGTCAATTTCCTTTACATCAGTTTATTCATTCTTGTTGCTCTCCAGTCCTGAAATCCAGCACAATGATACTACCCAAGTCTTCCCAGTGGGGACCATTTGGGTATAAATGGTTGGTTTGTTGCTCCTTGTCCAGTCCTTTACTGCAAGCATATCCCTTGGAACCAGAGCCAATTCCGGTTCATCTCCTCCCAGTTATCTTGACAAATCATGGCGCCAAGTGATACCAGGCGTATGGTACACTGCCACTCCATTGTCACAGAACCCCCCCCCCCCCATTACAGAGAAGCCACAAGTCATGGGGGCCAGTTTGCCTGCTCCTTCCCTATTTCATCCTTTGGCTTCAGCCTTCCTCCTCAGTTATCTTGGTTCTTACTTCCTTTTGGGAAGGTTCAATCCTCTTTTGGGTTGATACTGCCTGATTGGAGAATTATTTCATATGAGAATGGTCTCTGTCCCCATTGGTTCTCTAGTCACAGAGTTGAATCCATCCGCAGCCATATACCTTTTGGGTGGTATGTTTTCAAGCGGATGGGTTCCTGACAGTTTAACTGAACCCATTTTTGAGGCCCTTTTTGGGACCTCAAAACAAACCAAGTCTGTGGAAATGGAATTCCAGCTAGGGTTAGTCAAAACTCTGGCCTTGGTCTTTTCCCTCATCTTGGTCTGTGTCACCACGGTCCTTATCACTAGATCCTACCACCAATCACAGTCTAAACAGTTAGATCCCAAGCCCCTCCAAAACCAGGTTTAGACTGTGGTCTTGAACAACATCTTGTCTATCCAATTGGAGGATATGGAATATAACAAAATCCTAATTCTTTTGGCCTTTTCCCAATCCCTCTTTGACACTTCCCCAGACCAATTCTGCACCAACGCTCAAAAGGTACATAATGTAGCCAAGCAGCTACAAGGTAAGGCCCAACAATGGTATTTCAAGTCTACCCTGAAAGGAGAAAAGCTTCTTCACAATTACCCTGCCTTTTGTGATTCTCTTCTCTTGGTAATTTTGCCAGCCTTGTCTAAAGAGGAACTTTGTGACCAGATCTCTAGTCTGTACCAGGGCAAGATGGCCACAAGTGAGTTCCTCAAGGAGTTCACCCGCCTCAAGGAAGCCATTGGCATGGACAACAAAGAAAGCTGTTATATGTTGCAGAAATGTCTGTCTAAAGACATGAAGGCCTTCTTAGCTCATCACATCTTGCCCAATACTTACAACAAGCTTACCCAAGAAATCCTTTGTTGGCCCCCCAAGTTAAACAATTCCCATCCTGAAAACACAATCCTTCCAAACCCATCATTCCCAGAAGATCCTTGGGACTAATATTCTCCCAGCAGGGTTGGTTCCCAAGGAGGGAGGTGGATATCAGTTATCCGAGGTTGAGCGTAAACAACATGTGGACAAAGGGTGCTGTCTCTACTGTGGGAAGAAGGGACATCAAGCAAAGGACTGCTTTGCATTGAACTGTGTCCAGCAACATCCTTCTACAGTCCTTGCTGCCTCTGATCCCAATAAAGCCACCATTAAGTCTTACACACCTTTCCTGTGATAATCACCTCAATTCATGGGAAACATTCAACACTGGCCCTTTTAGATACAGGAGCTATGGGAAACTTCATTGACGACTCCCTTCTAAACTCCCTGGGCATATCAGGAGTTACCCTGTCTTCCGTGTTATTGGCCAACAAGGCTCAGATAACGGTTCAAAAATTGGCGTTACCTCTCCAAACCAATATTGGTGGTGCTGAATTTTATCTGGAGTTCTCGGCTATTCCAGGTCTGGCATGCCCAGTGATTTTGGGCTACTCTTGGTGCAATCAAGCCCGTATGAACATCAATTGGTATTCCCATCATATAGATTTTACCAACCATGGTAAATTTTTCTTGGTCCCCATCAACCTTGACACTTCCTTCTCTGACTTATACCTCTGTGGAATCACAACCCTCCCACACACCAAGGGTTCTCTTCCAGTGAGTCTAAAGGATTATGAGGATCTTTTCAGTGAAGCAAGCTGCAATGAGCTCCCTGCCCACCGAGCTTTGTACTTAAGAATTGATCTCATCCCGGGCAGCACACCAACTTGGGGAAAACTGTACCCCACCAACAGGGCCCAGGGTATTGCACTCAAGGAGTATCTTGACAAAAACCTTCACAAAGGGTTCATCCATAGATCAAACTCTTTGTGCTCCTCTCCCATCTTCTTTGTTAAAAAATCTGATGGCACCCTTTGCCCTGTGGTTGACTACACTAAACTTAACTCAATCATCATCAAGAATCACATTCCTCTTCCTGCTGCAGAAACCCTCACAGACAAGCTTACGGGGGTGCAAATTTTCTCCAAACTAGACTTGTGAAATGCCTATAACCAGATCCGTATTTCTGAGGGGGATGAGTGGAAAACCGCCATTAGAACACCCTTTGGCCTGTATGAATACCTAGTCATGCCCTTTGGTCTCAGCAACGCCCTGGAAGCCTTCCAAGGACTCATTAATGAGGTTCTATTTCCCTTCCTGGACACTAGTGTGGTGGTATATCTCAACAACATCCTCATTTACTTGCCTGACAAGGAAACTCATGTTGAACACTTGAAGGAAGTGATGGATGCTCTTATGTCAGGAAAAATTTTCTTGACTCACTTTTAATTATGGATACTTTGTTAATGGAGGTCAACAGCAAGAGACAAAAAACAACATTGTTAATACCTTTGAGCCTTTTAGCCCTTCTCAGACCAAGAATTGAACCCAGGACTCTAATCAGAAAGATAACATTAGAACAAAACCAGGCACTTCAGTTACATTACCTATTTATTATTCATTGATTCAATTGGATTTTGAATTCAAAAACCCTTTCAAAAGCAAAAAGGTTAGTATTAAGAGTGATAACGTCACTTACTGCTTTGATTCTGATTGGCTGCTTGAGGCCTATTGTTTGATTAATGACCCACTCTTTAAACATATGGACCAGGCTCTGTATAGTACAATATGCAATCAGCAGTCTTCATTCTGCTTAATTAGCTTCTATATTACAAGATCTTTGTGGCTCCAGCTATGCAACCAACTTGTAATGTTTATTATTAAGAACCATCATATCAAATACCTGAAATAGGTAAACTTTACATGATAAACTCATGAAAATCCCCTCTTATTTCCCCCAAACTCCACTCAAATACCTCAGCCTTGATTTTAAGGCTATTTAAGTGCCCACTTTTTATTCATTCCAATTTTTCCAACAATAAAGATTATCCTATTCCTGCTACTCCTTCCTTTTCTGATAAAACACATTTTTGAAGCCATGAAAGAAATTCTATTCCTATACTGGTTTCTAGCTTACTTCTTGTCAGTGGTTTTGGCCTTGGAAAACCCAACTCCTACAACTGACTAGTATAACTCTTCTCCAGATGACGCCCACTAAAAGGAATCCCTTGCCAATGGATGGTTCAAATACCCTTCTGGACATTGGGGACGTAAATTCCAATATGGTTGTTTGTTTACTACACCGCCTACTGAACCTACTCTGGTTAGACCTTACGCCTCCTTTTACCTCTTGACGTATTTGATAGGGTACTATCTACTTGGTTGTTTTAGTTCTATGTTTGGAAGATTTGCTTACCTAGGGCACCTTGGACACCTTGCAATGGTCACGGTCCCTATAGGATTGGTAATAGCAGGTTTGAATGTAGGGGCTTTGGCCCATCAGCTAGGGAGCTTATTCCCTGCCAAGTGGGTCCCTGACATCTTACCAGGGTCAAACTTTTTTGCAAACTATCTAAGTGCAAATTCTTTGCAACAGAAGTCAAGTTCTTGGGGTACTTCATCAAACCAGGAGGCTTTGCAATTGCTCCTTCCAAGGTGGAAGCTGTCCTGAACTGGCCTGTCCCCACCTCTTGCACTAAGTTTAGAGGTTTCCTTGGTCTAGCCAACTTCTGTAGGAAATTCATCAAGGATTTCTCAGCCACTGCTCTACCTCTCACTGCTCTTACCTCTAGCAAGGTGCTGTTTGATTGGTCCAAGCCTGCTCAGGAATCCTTTGATTGCTTGAAACAGTCTTTCACTCTGCCCCAGTACTCCTTTGCCCCGACCCTGAACGCCAATTTTTTTTTGGAAACAGACACATTGGATTATGCCTTGGGAGCAGTACTAATCCAGCTTGGGGAAGATGGTGAAAGCCACCCTGTGGCTTTCTACTCCTATAAGCTCTTGGATTGGGAGCAAAACTATCATGTGTATGAGAAGGAGTTGTACACAAAAGTAAACTCACTTAAACACTGACATTGTTATCTTGAGGGAAGTAAGTTCCCTACCATCATCAGGACCAACCACAAGAACCTCCTCTACTTTACAGAGAAAATGAAGATAGCACCTTGCCTTGCCAGATGGGCAATTGACCTCCTGGCTTTTGACTTCACAATTGAATACACTCCTGGCAAAATGAATGTAGTCCCAGATGCTATTAGCCGACGCAAAGACCTGAAGGACAACATTACTCAAAACCATGACCACAATAACCAATCAGTGCTGACGGCTTCTCAATTCCTTTCCAGCATCATTGAGATTTTGGCACATACTTCTTTGGACCAGGAGATCATGGAAGCACAGATGCAAACCCAATTTCAAACAGAGCTTGAGGAAATGCTAAGTATTTTGCCAAAGACCAATACAATCAACAACCAGGGGATAACATATGTTAAAGGTGCCTTGGTGGTCCCCAAAGGGGGACTTCAAACCAAGGCAATACTATACATGCATGAGGGTCCCTTGTCCGGACATGGGGGTTGCTCAAAACCTTGAAGCGTCTTGGGCGTCAATACTGGTGGCCTGGAATGAAGAAGGACATCAAGACTTGTATCTCTAACTGTCTTGGTTGTGGGAGGAACAAACCTTCCAGCACTAAGCCCCAGGGACTCCTCCGCCTCTTACCCATACCTTCTTGCCCATGGTCTTCCATATCAATGGACTTCATAGTGGACTTATCTATGAGTGAAGGGAACACCAGAATCATGGTTGTGGTAGACCGCATGACCAAATATGCCATCTTCATTCCCTTTGCTTCATGCACCTCAAAGGAAGTAGCCAGCATGTTCTTCTGCAAGGTGGTTAGTGATCATGGGCTTCCTAAGGACATTGTCTCAGATTGAGGTGTCCAATTCACCTCCTGTTTCTGAAAGGCTCTAATGGACCAGATGGGGGTGACAGTGAACTTATCCACTTCTTTTCACCCCCAATCAGAGGGGCAAACCAAGCTCATGAATCAAGTACTGGAGGGATACTTGCAACATTACGTAAATTCACAACAGGACAATTGGGTCCACTATTGCCATCTAGCCCAGTTATGTTATAACACTGCACATCATAGCTCAATTGGTATGTCTCCCTTCTTTGCCAACTTTGGATTTGACTTGGAGTCCTTCCACTCCAATCTCAAGGAATCAGCCTTCCCTCAAGCTGATGAAATAGCCAACAGGATGAAGGAAGTACACTCCAATCTTATTGAGTTCCTCACCAAGGCCAGGTCCAAATACAAGAAATATGCTGATTGTCCCCGTTCACCGGCAAAGGAATATCATGTGGGGTCTTACGTCTACCTCAATGCCTGTAACCTGAAATTGAAGATTTCAAGCAAGAAACTGGGTCCTAAGAAGATTGGTCCCCTCAGAATCCTGGAATGCCTCTCCAGTCTGAACTATCAACTTGAGCTACCAGCTGGTTCCAGTGTACATGATGTATTCCATGTGGAATTACTTACTCCCTTTGAGAGCAACCCTGAGGCCTTGTCAGGGCGGAACCCCAACCCTCAGATTGTCTCAAACACCTTTGAATGGGAGGTGGAGGACATCATTGCACATCACATAGTCAAGGATAAAGCAAAATACTTGGTCAAATGGCTGAAATATGGAGAGGAGTTAAATTCCTAGGAACCTGTGGAGAACCTTGCTAATTGTGAACAGGTCCTGACCAGGTTTCATTCCCAGGGAGAGCCTTCCCTAGGTGAGGGTAGTGTCAGGAATGCATCTTCTATTTTTCCTGACAACAACAAGGAAATTCTAAGATTTCCAGGTTCTGGGAACTCTTCCCCTAAATTAAACTTGTCTCCAGGACCTAGAAATGGTTTATTAGTGAGTAGTATTTTCTCCAAATTATCTTTAAAGTGTCTTAATTCAAGCCCAGAGGTCCTTTTTGAGCCCAATACAGGGATCAAAATCAGGTCCTCTTGCTCACTGGGGGAACACCTAAACAAAGTTAATAGTTTGAATTCAAATTTACCTTTGGCGTCATGCAAGATGGCTTCCTGCAGCCAATCAGATCTTACAACCAATTCAGGAGTTTGCAATTTTGCTTTCACTTTGAATGCTGATTCTGTTAAGCATAAACAAGGCTCTGTAGTTGTTTTGAATAATCCAAACAACAGAGCCTCTCCTTCTGGTGATTTTTTCAACCACCAGAAGCTTCCCCAAGCTGGGAACTCTCAAACAGCTGGGGAAAATGACACCTAGCTGTTTGGTAAGGCCCAGCAGGGGCTATGGGTTCTTTAAAAAATCAATAATTGTATTTTAAATGCAAGCCAGTTCAAGCTTCTCCTGCCAAGTTTCCCACCAACATTATCCCCAACTTCCCTTGAAACTGCAAATTGGACATCTATTGACAGCCTATATAAGGCTCCATCTTATCAGCATTATTAATTGTTCATTTAATAAAGTCAATTTCCTTTACATCAGTTTATTCATTCTTGTTGCTCTCCAGTCCTGAAATCCAGCACAATGATACTACCCAAGTCTTCCCAGTGGGGACCATTTGGGTATAAATGGTTGGTTTGTTGCTCCTTGTCCAGTCCTTTACTGCAAGCATATCCCTTGGAACCAGAGCCAATTCCGGTTCATCTTCTCCCAGTTACCTTGACAAATCATGGCGCCAAGTGATACCAGGCGTATGGTACACCGCCACTCCATTGTCACAGAACCCCCCCCCCCACCCATTACAGAGAAGCCACAAGTCATGGGGGCCAGTTTGCCTGCTCCTTCCCTATTTCATCCTTTGGCTTTGGCCTTACTCCTCAGTTATCTCGGTGCTTACTTCTTTTTGGGAAGATTCAATCCTCTTTTGGGTTGATACCGCCTGATTGGAGAATTATTTCATATGGGAATGGTCTCTGTCCCCATTGGTTCTCTAGTCACAGGGTTGAATTAATCTGCGGCCATACACCTTTTGGGTGGTATGTTTTCAAGCAGATGTGTTCCTGAAATCCTTTATCCATTATTCTATTAGCAGATCACTTATCCTTGGGGCAGCAGCCATCAGATAGGCCCTCTCTGTTTAGAGAATCAGATGGGGATCAAGCAAAACCCATCCAATGCTTGGTATAAGCTTTCAGAACCCTTTAGCCCTGGGTCCCACCTTTTTTCCTGTCACAAAAAAGCTGTAACTGTCATGGCCTAAGGTGGTGTACTGCCAGGTAGTTAGCTCTTCAGCCCATTCATCTGGATATTTGGTACCAAAGCCCAGTATATGAATGAAGCTGATATGATCAGATACAAGATTCCAGTATCTAGGGAACCATAAGCTCCTAAGGCAGGTCCAGCAACTCCAGCCTGGCTAAGGTTGGTTAGTGTAACATTATTGAAGGAATCAGCCAAAAAATAGTCTTTTTATGTTAAGGGCAATAGAAAAATCACACAATGCCTAATTGTCTTGCTGCATTTGCTATTTTATGCCTGTAAACTTGTTTATTTGCGCCTAAAAAGCACTATTTGAATCAAGGGTTTATTGCACTAGAGCTCAGTCTTTACTTCTGCAGCTAATAATATAATTGAAGTATTTAAGAGCCACTTTCCTCCATTTAAAAAGGCGCATGAAACCAGCTTTTTTCTTGCCCAGGCACTTTCCAATGTCATTTCTCCACTGTCTTCATATGGCAAGTCCTTCTTTTGGTGCCTCTTTCCTTTGGCAATAATTTCCCTGTCCCCACTATATAACCTTCTAACATATCAAATAAAGAACCAGTTTTGTCTTATTATTTTATATTCTTCTGTCCTTATCCAGGCTGTCACTATACCACAACAGGTATAGTATTAAGATAAAGAATTAGTAGACTAACTATTTGTAGAATTCAGCACCCAGGCTGCATATTTTACAACACTTAGGATAACTATTTCTTCTCTGCTGTAGTTGTAGGCCTGTTGCTCATCCACAGGCATGAGAGAGAATGGTGAAGATTTAAGGTGATCCCAGGGGTAGCTCCTGGATGGTGCTCCATTTTTTGCGGCTGCTAGCAGTGTGGAAGTCCCAGTAGGTCAGCTCTGTGTAGTTTATGTAATAAGGTTATATAAAATATAGAAAATATAAAGGAGCAGCCCATTCACATCATTGATACTGTCTGAAATTTTCATCAGTGAGGGAAGCCAAGTTTATATCATACCTGATGTATGTCCCCAGCATCCTTCTGCTGGGCACCTTTTTTATGCTACTCATGTTCCAAGCAGGGGTGGGATCTTTCTTCTGAAAAGTGTTGTGGAGGGAAACATAAGATTTGAGAGTGTCATTGGACTGGCATACTACTTTATTCTTTAACTGAAGGTTGGCAGTTGATTGGTGTCTTGGATCAATGTTATTTTCAACACTTGGATCTGAAACAGTGGATGGCATGGCTGATCTCAACCAATCATCTTCATGCTTGAACAGAATTGGGGCAGGAGAGTTTGGGGTTAGTGTCAGGAAACTGTTAATTGGCTGGGACTGGCTATAGCAGGTTCAGCTTATCACTGATCCTCTGCAGGGTCCAGGCAATTTTGGGCATTAAATGGGCCCCTGCCAACTCTCAAGGGCTACCCAGCCCATATTTAGCATCAATATTGATTTCACCTAGCTAGCTAAGCGCTGCCAGCCTTCCTGTCTCAGTTTCAGAACTGTAAAGGTTGTTTTTGGCTGCTATTTGCAGCTCAAAATGCCCTTAAATGGGCTGCTGTTTGAACTATGCTCTGGCAGGTGGTTCTGGGTTTGATTACTGGAGCTTCCTTTTTTCAAGTTCAATGCCATAAGGCATACAATAGTAAATTTTCCCCACTGCTGGGAGGGCCCAAAAGTCTTATAAACAATGAGGCAATCCTCACCAAGTAATTGATAGCAGTGGCTCATGGACGTCAGGTACCAATGTGGGGGATAATTTGATTATCTAACCACAACACAGTAATTTATCCAAAGCCTATCTTTCTAAAATCTTGAGTGGGAAGGGCATCATAAAGGGACATGATGTCATGATCCTCTTTCATCAGTATTGGATGTTGGTCACCTAGGGCAGCAGGAGGTTATCCGTAGGAGAGATACTGTAAATTCAGAACCTAAAGGTAAAAATGCAGGATTATAAATTGTTTTTGGTGAACTCACCAACTTAATGGAGTAACCTTCATCCCAGAAAAATTTACTTTTTTATATAAAAGAATGAAAATTATTCCAGTAAGTTGGTGAGTTCACGCAAAAACTATTTGATAATCCCGCATTTTTACCTTTAGGTTCTGAATTTAAAGTACCCAAATAATAGAAATAAAAGAAGACCGGTTCTTAGGTGTGGACTGGAGCACCCAGCAGAAGTGGCAGGTATTCTGTTGATAGCCAGTAGCCCAAGAAATTATGTTAATGATACTTCCTCATCAAGACAAATAGTATACAAGCACTGGTGCAAAAATAAAAGATTCCTGCAACAGATAAATGATCTACTTATATATGGTTTGTTGAAATAGTATCAAAAATGAGCAAGGCTTCCCTCCCTCATCTTTATACTTACTATGGAGATCTGCAAAGATGTGATTAAGTACAATAAGTCATCTGATTCCTGTGCCACTAATTAGCAGATGCCATTGTCTTCAGTGGCTGTAACGTTTGGTTTGGAAATCTGAATGTTTGTGTGATCAGAGGAAAACTGATTGATAGGCGCTCTAACACAGAATTTTTAGCCTTCAGTTGTATTAGAGTCACACCAATTAGTGCTGCTGCAACCAATCAGTTGATTGTAGTTATGTTTTCTGGCTAATATTCTGAAGTGTTGAGAAAATGGGGGATACAAGTCCAAATGCTAAAAACATTTGGCATCAAAACAATTTTCAATGGCAAAATTCACAAATAATAAGCTCCAAGTAAAGATGTTGGGAGAAGACATCCAAGAAAAACTAGGATAAAAATAATTAAAGCAGAATTTTGAAAAAAATAGGCATAAATTTTTAAATAAAAAATTTGGTAAATTAGTTCAATCATTTTCTCAAATTTAGGTTTGGGGATCACAGCAAGTATTGTGGAAGCCACAGACACCAAAAAAAATTGGCACTGCAGCTCAGAAGAAGCTGTAAAGACATATTAGTTAAAAGTAGCACCATTTCCATGAAGCTTTTTTGGCCAAAAACTTAAAATTTGCTGTTTTGAAATACTTATGCTTTTATTAAACTACTGGGGTAGTTTTAAGCTCCAAATCAGCTCATATGGGTGTTTAAGATTGAATGCCTACATCATCCAGGAGAATTTTTGCAATAATTCCAGTTGAAATTACAAAAATATTGTGTGTCATATTTTAATTTTTGGATCAAAAAGCATCAACTTATCTGTTTTTTATGTTTTGAGGCTTTAAAAGTCTTTTTTCCAACTTTTATCAAAATACTCACACATTTGGCTACAACCCACTTCTTTTCAATGGCTTGGTTGCTGTAAGCATAATTTTAGGAGCTCTTCTTTTTAATTTTTGTGTGACTGTACAACAGTCACTATTGAGTATTTAGCCAAATAAATGTTCTGAAATATAAATTTATCTCTGGTTTTCTGATTATTGCATGTAGATAGGTTAGATTGGAAGTCTTAAGGTAAAGATTCCTGAAAACTGGATATCTAGGTTCAATAAAAGAAAAGAAGGCAAGATTGGCCAAGTCAATCTGGGAGACGGGATGTCTCAAAAAATGGTTTAATTAATTGGGAAGATTAATTAATAAATACACAGGAATATAGTTAATGAGGATTTAATTATATTGGTTAAATTGCCTTGACTGTGTCAAGAAGTTTGGTTAAGGTTAACCATAAGCAAACCCCAAAATTTTGGGTTAAAAGCGCTGTGTTGGCAAATTCATTGGGTTAAAAGCGCCGCCACACTGCCTAATGAATTTGAGAAGTGCCAAGGCGCCACTATCAAATTTTTTCAGGTGCTGGGGCGGCGCTTGGGAAAGTTCCTGGGCGCCACAGTGGCGCCTGGTTTCAGTTTCAAAGATTTTTAATGGGTTTTAAGGCAAAAAACCATTAAATGCAAAGATAGCTAAATAAAGGCAAGGATGCCTAGGAATTCAGGGTTGATCAGCTGGTTCCCAGTTGAAACATCAATAGCTGAGTTTTGGGATGTTTAATCCACAGGGTTTTGGCGCCAGGAGCTGAGGAAGCTCCATGCTGAATTGGTACAATGAGATGAATGGAGTCAGGTGACTTCTTCTCATTTTAGGTTGATTCTCATAGGTTGAGAAATATTGATGATCTTTTAGGTAAAGATCTAGGTTTGGATGACTCAAATGGCATAGACCATGTGAGATGAATCATAGGTTGATTCAGGAACTGGAGGGGTTTTCAGCCAAATATGCCCCAAATAGTATATAAGCAAGAACAGCTAAACTTTAATAAAGATATATTGTCAATTTCAACGCTTTCCCCTCAGCTACCTTTTCAATTATTATGTCTTCTTTGTTAAATTTTGAAAGGGCCAAATTTGGAGTACTTTGCGTAGAAACCGCTGCTGCCAGGAAAGAGGTTCCTATAAGTTTGTTGGAGGAAGCTTGGGAAAGCTTGGAGGTCACCAAGACTGTGCCTGAG
Source organism: Entomophthora muscae (assembly GCA_014839935.2). Taxonomy (NCBI): domain Eukaryota; kingdom Fungi; phylum Entomophthoromycota; class Entomophthoromycetes; order Entomophthorales; family Entomophthoraceae; genus Entomophthora; species Entomophthora muscae. Next base: position 14,636 of record QTSX02003641.1, read on the forward strand.
GAGTCCTTGGTGGAAGTAAAGGCTTTATTCAAAGAGTTATACTCCAATTACTTTGCAAAAGAAGGGACTCCCGCCCAAGGAAACAAAATCTATGTGTGGGATTCCTGGAACCTGTTAGTAGGATGGGATAAAATCTTAAAGCAAGTGAAAGCAAAGGCAAATTGTGAAATTCAGGCTTTAAGGGCAAGAGAGGAAAAGAGCATTGAGATCATGGTCCGTTGGCAGGATGATAACAAAGTGTTGTCCCATAAAATTGCCTCTCTGGAGACAAAGCTCTTCAAAGCTTTGTCAAAGGAAGGTAATGTCAATAAGAGTCAAGGGCAGGATAATGGTGGGATGGACTGGTTGGACCTGGATCCGTCACATTGTGCTTCTTGGTTCTTGACTTTGCGCAAACAGGCAAGTCTGGCCAAGATGCAAAAATATGTGGCATTGATTGAATGGTTGATTGCATAATTAATTATTCTTTTACTAACTGTTTAGTATTAAAAATTTGCTGCTAATATGGGACCAAGGTTTTTGTGGCAGATTGCATCACAAATTCTTGGACATTTGCAGTTTTTAGTTGTCAAGCTAGCATCTTAAAGTAGCTTTAAAAGTTATGGCAACAACCAAAAATACCTCAGATTTAAACAAAAAGATTTCAGATTTAAGCAAAATCCAACTATCAGGTTAAAATATACACTCTGTTAACAGGGATTTTTGGCGTTAATGGGCAAAATGGGTCAACACAGAAAAGAAGTGCTCACTTGCAAAGCAAAACAATTCAAAATACAATCCAAAATACATTGATTAACAAACAAAATGGTGAGTTGACTTTTGATGTACATATGTTTACTATGTGAATCAGTGACAAAATACACCCAAGTGCAGTAAGTCAAATCTCAACCCAAAACCAAAACACAATAGCAACTCATTATGTAAATGAAATCATTCAAATGTTGTGTGCAATAGATTTTAATGAAGAATAATACCAAGGTTTAAGGGCCAACAAGTTGCAATTTGCGCTGACCGGATTCAAACCCACACACTCTCCTGCCAAACAAAAACAAAGCAGACAGCGCAAACCTGCTGGGAGAATTGAACCCTGTTTGAACCACCAGGGCGGGTGGAAACCCACACTAAAAAGAGAGATTGGTTTAAATGTACTTTCTTTAGCAGAAAGTACAGAATCAATTAGGGACAGTTCACTAACTGGCCCAGGGGGGCTAGCAGCCCCCAACAGTAGCGGAGCCACCAGCTCTAATGCTAAAAATGAGCTGGGTGGCTCCCATCCAAAAATCAATGATGTTTGCTGGGCTATTCAGCAAATCCAGTATCAACTGGAATTGCTAAATAACTTGGCAAATAAGCCAATTCCAGCACAGCCCACCAGTTACAAAGTTCCTGCTCCAGTCCAACAACCCAGTCCTGATCCCATTGTCACCTTACAGCCCACCTCAAAAATCAATGCAAGTACAACTACTGATGTGATGAAACATCAACTATAGGAGGATGATCCAGAATCCACTTCCAATCAAATAAAGCCTGTCAAAGAAGAGTCCCAAGCCAATGCCACCCCCACATCACCTGGAGTTTCCAATTATTTCATTGGTTCAGGAAGTGAAGAGAAACTACTCAGCCAGGAATATTCACCTTCAGATGAAATTTCCCTACCCACAAGCAAGTCCAAACTGCCAAGCAACCCCAGCCCCAAATTTTTGAACTTGATATAATTAGCCACCAATCAGCTTCCAGCAATCCAGCCAATTTCAAGGTAAAACCAGATTGAGCCAAATCAAGTTCCCAAACTTCCCCCAGCCAGGAGTCAACCAACCAACCAATCCAATGGCCCAGACCCAGTGAACTTCCCTTCCCCAACCCAGTCCAAGATTCTTGGGACCCTATCCCCTGTTCCCAAAATGCTTCTTCTCACCCAAAGCACCTGTGACCAAAGGATGGACTACAAGAGTTCACCAAGAAGCTGTCAGTAGTCACTTCCAAGGAAGACCAGATGAGTGGTATAAACTCACTTCCCTACAATCAAGTCAGACACAGACAATGTTTAATAAAGTGTATGGTCCATAGAGTATTCTTTGTCTTTCTTCCACATATTCTTTTATCACCTTGGACAATCCCAAATCAACCAGCTCAGTCACCAGAACTTCACCTAGTAAAACCAGTAGAACCCATAGCCATGGACTACTAGCCAGGGCCCAGCCCTAGACAGACCAGCAGCTTCCTTCCTCCCCCCTACAATCCTGCAACCCTCTGCTGAGGTTATTCCCTATGACCACAGAAGATACAGGATGGTCATCCTGACCATCTTTAGTCTTGCTGAAGCTGTAGTACCTCACTTGGTGCTTACTGCCCACTTGCAGCTGGCATGCTGTACTTATTTTGCTCCTTGCCCTTCCTGTATTGGGCCTTGGTGTTGCAATATCCTGAAGAGTGGGCTCCAACTATGGCACCTTGGTATGGTACCACACCCGGCTATGAAACAAGATATATAAAATAAGACACACAATCCAAGACATAAATTTTAAAAATATTGTGTTGGGTGCTTAATTTGGCGTAAAATCTGGGAAAATGGGTGGAAATTATGTTGGGTATTTTAAAAGGGCACTGTAAAACCAAAAACAACTAATTAAGAAATAAAAACCTATAATTAGGATATGGGGGGAAATATTAATTAAATATCCATATTCAGATAAAAGCAAAAATTACAATTAAAGAGTGATTTAATTAAGTTTTATTTGGTATTTTATTAAATTTTAAAGTGGAAGGAGCACAACAACAGAGTGACAATGCACCTGTTGTGTGCTGCGGTTGCGGTTGCCCCCGTGGGTCAAAGAACAGAGTTAGTGCAACCCAAGTGCCTACTCAGGAAGGAGACAGGAGAGGAGATTTCAATAGTGATGCTGCACTGACACAGCTGGTTCAAGGAGCACAAGCTTCTAGGGTGTAGAGCATCAAACCTCAAGTCCTCAAGCTTACCCAGAAGCCCACCAAGATCACCACTACCAAAAAAGTTAGAAATAAGGAGCTAGAACTTACTTTGTATGTGTTTGACACTGTGTACCGCCAGGATTCAGTCCCGTCAGCCATGCTGGAGAAAGTTAAGCCTGTACTTGACACTAGCTATGAGCCTTACATCAGTGATGGCAATAAGGAAGAAAACAAGGAGCCTGAGCTCTATAGAACTGATGAGGGACAGCTGGTGTTAATAAAGGTTGCAGCCTTCTACAACAAGGTACCCATGCCTTGCAAGCCTGTCACCAATCAGGATCCCAGTTCATCTGAGCCCACTGAGCCTGCCCAGAAGCGCATTCTTGATATCAAGCAGATCATCCTTCTCTAGCTCATGCAGAAATCTGGTGACTATAAGGCAGTCACGGCTCTTGTTGGGGTGGATCCCAAGTACGCCTCAAAGACCTTCAATAAGTTAATAAACACTGGCCATGTCCTTGTTGCGGAGAAATCCCTGTGCGTGTCTACCATGCTCACCAAGGAGCACAAATGGGCAATCCACCAGTGAATAACCCAAGATTGCCATCTTGAACTGGCAAATATACAGGCCATGGTTAAATCTACTTTTGGGGTTGAGGACTCAATTTTCTTTTACTATCATCTGGTAAAGGAAATGCACTTTTTCTGGAAAAACTTGGGTTATATCTCTATAATAGAAACAGCCCAACCAATGTCAATACCCAGAAAAAATACGCTGAGGCGTACACTGCCCTCAAAGCCAAGGGTAAAGTCAAACTTTACTATAATGACAAATTAGCATTTGCCTCATCTATGCGCAATGCATATGGCTATATCCCCAAAGGCTCAAATGACAGGATAGCTCAGCGTGCTGCAGTCTGCACAATAGCCTATTCAATGGTGGCTCTCCTCAGTCCAAAGGGGGTTGAGCTTTATCACATGATATTAGGATCCACAACAGCCGGACCTTCCTATCATTCCTCCAATTGGTCCAGGAGCACCTGAGGCGCACGGGCCCGGGCTTTACTAATGTAATTGTGCTGGATAACATTGGTCTCCATAAGGTGGCAGATATTCTCAAAGAATTTCCATCAATTGACACCAGCATTGTAGTGGGTCCCCAGCAATTGGCCACATCAAATTTGTGCCTTCTATTCCTCCCCGCCTATTTACCCTTCTTGAATCCCATCAAGGAAGTTTTTGGGTGGCTCAAGCAAGTTGTCAAGCAAGGGACACCAACTGGGACCAAGGACCTCTTTGATTTGCTGCAGGCTGGGATCCACACCCTACCATCTGAGACTGTGACTAAATTCTATGGCCACACTGATTTGTTCATCCCTGCGTGCCTTGCCAAGCAGCCAATCAATTAAAGGCTTAGTGTGTCTGACTATTTTATATTATCTAATTTACTATTTAAGATTTGTTAATTATTGTTTTATATTTAGAAACTTCCAAGCCCTCAATCACATTCAACTGGACCAGCAATGAAGGTTTGTAATTTATTTATTTATGTTAAATTATTTTATTATGGTATCTGGTGCTATCCCAAAAACTTGATACTGGATTACTCATATAGATTTATATCACTCTTGTCAAATAAAAATATAAAAATAAAATTTAAAAAAGTTAAATGTAAATTGTACACAGTAGAAGTAAATTTTATTGATGTAAATATATTTATGGGTGTCAAACCTCCAGAATAATGTAATAGACTTGACCATTATTCCCCTTTGTTGATTGGTTAGACAGCCAATTGCCATTTAGCTGGTTCAATTGTAGAGGCATCAACTTACTCTGCCTCCAGTATTCAGCTAATTGGTACACTTGTGATTACCCCAAAGATTGATCCTGATCCAATATTGTCTGCTCATTGAATTGAACCTAAGAAAACAGGCTTGATTCCCCAGGCTACAATCACAGAACGTTGTATAGCCAATAGGACAGAATGATCAAGAACATTAATGCATGATGATTGACACCAAATATTTGCACCTGTATAAAACCTCAAATTCTAAGACCAATCTAGAAGGTTGTTCAGAAGAATAATGCATGATGCAAAAACCCAATAGACAGGGTAACTAAACTTGCACATGCATAAACAGGAAACAAGATGCCGCTAACACACTAGGGAAGTAAGCTGAGGCCCGGTAATATATTGAAGTCCCATACCAGATTGGCATTGCTGCCTAGCTCTTGGGGCTGAAACTAGCAGTCTGGGGAACAGATAGACTGACTAGTAAGAGTTAGATGCGTCAGATAACTATCTGGAAAGAGGGCCTATCCACCCTATATAAAGTGTTCTCCTAACTAGAGATTGAGTAGAAGAAAATATCACCCTTGGATTAGAGATTGAAAATCTCTAAGTATAGAATTGCTACTAGCCAACACTTAGTAGTCAGTTGTATCCAGATATAGCGCAACATGGTCTATCTGAAGAACCGTGTTTCTTCTCCTACGGCCTTAGGACTCCACCAAGCCGTAGCCATATCCCCAGACCCAATTGGTAGCTATAGACTGTTGCCATACAGTCTCCTATCAACACATATAATACAATGTCACTTAATAAAAGTAATACATCAAGACCCCAAAATCTTGACAATGGATATATGATGACATTCACTAGGATTTTTTTAAAACAGTTTTTTCTAAAATAAAGTTATAAAAATTATTATAAATAAAAATAATCTAAAGTGTAAATAAATTTATTGGAATATAGAATATATTAGGAGCGCCTGTAATGAGTTCTTTGGCATGTAATCACCCAGCAATGGAGGTGGTGCACAACCTCCACTGCCACACCGTAGACAGTGGATACACCCTGATTAAAATATTCACAGCAGCTGGTAAATGGAGTATTGTTAGGTGAGAATGCAGGAGAAGCTTCTCCAGTGGAGCTGCAAACCCATAGATTCCCACCAGGACCAGGGCATCTTGGATTATGTGGTCAATTGAGTTGTACCCAGGGGGACCTTCTTCCCATCCAACAAGAGCCGGGCCTTGTTAATACCAAGAAGGACCCTGTCTAGGTCCTCTACACTGGTGCCCATACAAAAAAAAATATATCCCAGGTAAACCATGAGATGAAGCCTTTTCCAGCAAAGGCTTCTTTAAACTCACAGAGTTTATTATACACAGTACTAATCTTCTTCTCATGCTTTGTCTTTGCAAAGGTCAGCTCTATGGCTGCAGGGACCCCCGTCTTGTCAGTGCACCAGGCCAGCCCAAAATTGTCAAAGAGGATTTTGGTTTTCTTGACAGGTGTTGCGTCTGCAACAGCCAATTTTACAACTGCGCGCCCAAAGTTCTCCATCAGGTAAGAGAGCGTGTGCTCCACCAGGAAGCAGAAGCAAGCAGCCACATAGGCCCGTCCCATCTCTGGTATATTCTTGAATGGGAGCGTTGCCAGGATGTCCCAAACAAGCTCAATGGAGTTTATACAATAAACTTTACTGAGGGATACTGGGTCCATGCAGACCAGTTAGGCATCCTTGTAGGCAGTAACTGCCCACTCAGATGCCCCCTCAGCATGTGTCAGCCCAGCTAGCGCGTCCCTTGTCATTAGGAAGGACCTGTGAATTCTGTCTTCAAGCTCCTGAAAGACAGGGGGACATAAAAAGCTTCTTGGCCACATGATTGGCGTAGTTGGTATAAAACATGGCAGGGACAAAGGGGACAAGGACCTGGCGGATTTCACCATCTATGTTTTCTAAAAAAGGTAGTAACTTTGAATTTTTATTAATTTTGTTTTTTAGGTTACCTTTGCGTGTTTCCTCCTTACCGGCGGCTTCAGCAGACTTAGCCATTCTTGGAAAAAGCAATTGAACTGGCAATTCTGTGTCCTTGGTTCTGGCTTGCTTGGCTGGCTTGAGATGTGCATACATATCAAGGTTGTCAACCCAGACGGACGGCGCGGAGAGGGCAAAGGACTTGAATTAAAGGTCATCCACAACAGTCTTCTGGAAATTTAATATTCATTCAATGGTTGTTTTGGATATGTCTGGCATTTTGGCCATGAGTGCCTTGGCAGACACCTTGTCAATTTTGTCCCCAGTAAGGACGGCAGCCTTGACTTTTGCCTTGAAATTGTGGTCAATCTCTTTTATTTTTGAAATTGCCAAGTCAAGGTACTTTAGCAGCTTCTCCAATTATCTCATGTTATTTTTTACTAACCTTTCCATATATTTTTATAGCTTTCCCCAATAAAATCTGTATTATTATGATACAATTGCCTCTTTGTTTATTCCTGTTTGTTTTCCCATTTACTACATTATCCCATTTTTTACTCACTGTGTATATGTTTTACGCTCAACTCAATATGTGTTGTTTGCTTTGTGTTGGCATTGTTTCCTTAATTACCATATTATTTTTGCCACTTTACAAAGCCCCCTGTGAAAATATTAGCAACAATTTGGTGATCAGCAAAATTTGAATTAGAAAATTATAGTGTTAACTGTTTTTAGATAAAGTTGTTACTGATCCTTATTCAAAACCTTAATGATAAACTTTAAGCCAATCAGGAGCCAAGTGATAAAGTGATTGTTGTGACATGAAGAGTCATTCAATAATTCTTTGATGCATGTGCGCTAATTAATATTATTGGCTGGATGTTTTGCCATTGTACGCCATTGTTGCTGTGGCAATTTTTTGGTGGACTAGTGCTAACCCAGCAGCTGATTGGGCACTAGTCCACCAACAACTTGCCACAGCAACAATGGCGTACAATGGCAAAATATCCAGCCAATCATATTAATTAGCGCACATGCATCAAAGAATTATTGAATGACCCTTTATGTCACAACAATCACTTTATTGCTTGGCTCCTGATTGGCTTAAAGTTTATCATTAAGGTTTTGAATTTGGATCAGTAACAACATTATCTAAAACAGTTAAAACTATAATTTTCTAATTCAAATTTAGCTGATCAACAAATTGTTTTTAATGTTTTCACAAGGAGCTATGGTTGGGTGCTAAAAATAACTGTGTTCAGGATCTAGATACACAACATAGTAAATGTATGATTTTATAGAAATAAGCTGAACATAAAGAATAAAACCAACTATAAACAAAGAGAACATGAACAATTGGAATTCAAAATAAAGATAATATAAATAGAAAATTTTTGGCGACAGGGGATTTATTGGGGGCAGGGAAGAGTGATGCCTAGTAGGCAGAATAGCGCGGGAAGGAAGACATAGAAGCAGTGCTGGCCTGGGGGGTCTGGGGTTGGGTGGGTGGGGCTGGAAGGTAGGGGGTGGTGGTGGTGGCAGGGGTAGGGGTAGGAGGATTTTGTGTGATGGCCGCCATATACTGCTTGTCATATTCCTCATCTGCCATTGTCTTGATTGGCTGTTAGGTGGCTGTGGCACGGGGTGGGAGGCAAATATCCTTGCATGATTGGTTGCCCATGTTCACATGTAAGACAATTTGGGCAAACAAGTCTGCCATCATTTGGTGACCAAAGAGAGAATTGTGGACAAGGACCCCAAGATAGAGGTTGTTGAAAGCCTGAGAGCGGCGCTCCTGTACTGTGTCTCCAATGTTGAAGAAGACAACATTGCCCAGATGAATGTCTGCGTGGCCGGCAGGGTAGACCAAGGCCTGGTGCCTACGTTACTGGATGGCCTCAAGGGCGGTGGAGCTACCCTTCATCTGGTGGCTCAAGAAACCCCGGTGCTTGGAGTTTGAGCCATCCCAGGAGTCAATTAATCCACCAAGGATTTGGCTGTACTTGTAGCCATTGTTAAAATCTGGATTTTTCTAATAATAGACAGAACCCTTGGCTGAAACAGCCAGAAATGCACCAATGAAAGTCCCCTTCTTGACCTTCTTCCTTCTATTCTTGGGTGGTGGCTCTTCCTTGCTTGCCAAAATCATCAAAAGCTATTGATAGCTAGTAGTAGGAGATGAAGATAATTTCATTTGTTAGACTTGTCAAGCATCAGACCAGGGTAGATTTGATGGCAGGATCATATGGGGAATCCTCAGAGCCATCCCATTGGTTGCTGGCAACATTGGTCAGCACACAGACTGACGCCACCTTCCCATACATCCAGAACTGCACCATGCACTCAGACACCCAAATTCCATGATACGCAAGTTGCTTCTGGACCTGGGTCAAGGGAAGCTTGGGGACCTGTTGCAAGAGATCAAGCATGATTGGGTAGGCCTTGCTGATTTGGTACTTGGGGGCCTTCTTAGGCTTCTTGACTGTCCCAATCAGATTCACCTTATTCATTAAGTTATTAAATTCTTGCATTGTTGTAGCCCAGGTAAATTGTAATTGGCTGGCTATCTGATCCCATGACAGACCCCGCAAGTTCAGCGCCACAATTTCCTGAAGAATTTGAGCAGTAATGATTCTGCGCTTGGAGCGCTGGGCCAGGGGTGAAGAAGCCTGATTGGTGGTAGGGGGCAGGTTGGTCTGTGCCAGGAAGTTGTTCTGAATCAAGGTTGCCATCCTAATTGATTGGTTGGCAGGCAGCTTGTGCGGGGGTGGGTACAGGAGCGGGGCAGAGCTAGACACTAGGTGACTGTTGAACAAGTCAAAGCCATATGGGTTGGGGTCAGGTATAGATTGGCTTCCTTGTTACCTGCCTCAAAGGCTTGGGTGCAAACGGGTGCCTCCACGCCCCAAGCCTCCATTGAAGCTGGCTTGGCTGCTGTTGGCTTGACTGCTGGCGCCGTCAAAGATATTGCTGTTAAAAACCATAGTAAAAAAACCTAGGATAAAATCACTAAAAGTAGAAATTTTTTAAATTTTATGATTTATTTTTATTGTAATCTCAAGTCCATATTTGGAAGGTTCTCAAAAACTTTTCATACAAATAAGGATCCATGAAAATGAATAAAGTGCCTCTGTTCCTAAATTGAATAGTTGTTGTTTGCTGTTAAACTGTTATAATTCTATTTTAGGCTGCTCATACTACACATCTTGTGTGACTTCATTTTGTTTGGTGCTTGTGGATTCTCACTTCCTGATTGCTCAAATTTTGTTTCATTTTAGTCCTTCTGTTGATGCCTGATATGAATTCTGATTAGATTATAATATACTCCAGAACAGCATCCATCCATCTCACTTGCTGTGTCAGTTCATTTTGTTTGTGGTTTGAACTACACCACTTGATGTTTGATATAATTTTGTATAATGGGCTAGTGAAAATCCGTTTTTGTTTGAAAGTTCATTTATTAACCATTTTTTTTAAAATTATTTGAATCCTGAATCTTGCGCAACTTGGATTTTGTTCAAATCTGAAATCATTTTCTTTAAATCTGAGGATTTTTTGGTTGTTGTCATAGCTTTTAAAGCTTCTGTATTAGGGGGAATTATGGAAGGGTTCTGTGGGGTTACTGTCCACCAGTCCCCAAAGTGTGTCCTGGGTCATAGCCAGGGACCAGCTTGAATAGATAGTCATTCTCTAGTAAGGGAAAATGTATCTCAGAAATATCTATAGGGGTCAAAATGGGCTTTTATTCACTCTCAGAAGAAAGATACCCTTGGAAACCTTCTTGTATATAGCCCAGGGGGTCAGGAAAACAATATGGATTTGCCAATAATTGGAGTCCTCCAACAATATATTGGACTTCTTGTACTTGGTTTTGGACTTCTGCTCCTTAGACTTGGAATTCTTCTCCTTAAACTTGGACTCCTGTGCCTTAGAATTAAACTCCTGCACTGCGCTTAAGATCCAGCTCCTTATTTCAAGCTCCAGCTCCTTAATCTTAGGCTCCTGCTATGTTATCTTGGGCTTCAGCTCACTTTATAGCTCTGGTGGCCTTGGTATTTCACTTGTATTAGTCCAGCCAAGCTCCTGCTGGTAATCAAAAGGCTTCCAAAAACCTCTTGGCAGAAACTTAAAAGACCTGGAAAAGACTCTGTAAAAGACCCAGAAAGACCCTGTAGCTTTCCAGCTAGCTTCCTTCATATAGTACTCTTTTCCCAACGTTTACGCCTTCAAAATGACTTTCTTCAAAAGCTTAAACCATTGCCGCTCACTTTTTTATAATAACTTAAGCTTACATACTTACTTTCCAAAAAGCCTAAAGTATTAATTCACTGTTTTCTTGCTTATACTTTAAACTTTTGGCTTACAACCAATCATTTTCATCAGGGAACCTTTCAGAACTCAACCAATAAATACAGAGCACAAAAATAGACCATTTCTGAAGTTCCACTGGGATCTAACTAGGAAATCAATTTCTATTGCTCAAACTGCTCAAATTATCAACTCTTCACGCACCAAAGCGTTAATCAGTTTACTATTCCAGCACCAGTCTTACCTGCATTCAACTTAAACCAATTTAAATATTAGAACACAATTAATTTGTTCTTTTTGGACCTCTTCAAAGTTTTTTCCATATATTTACAAATATTTTAAAATCCAAGGAAAACATCCCATCAAAACAACTTTTTATCCAGCTCTCATAGCAAAATACCTTCATCTGTCCTAGGAACTTAATAAATAAATATCTTACCCACACTTCTATCAACATTTCTTCTTGAGTTTACTACTAAGCCAAGACAAAAAATTCCACATTTCACCACCTTGGCAAATTATTTTGGCAAAATCTTGGCTCATCTCTCCAGATCACCAGTTCTTCACCATCATCTTCTGGTCCTTCAGCTAGCTCCTGTATCATGATTAGCTAATCCTGCATCATGATCTTTAAGTTCTTTGGCTTATCCTCACTTTAAACCACCTTGGTTCTAAACTTCAACATGAACCAAAAGTCTCTCAACTAGTCTTCACTGTGATCATACAGTTCTTCTTACTAGTCTTCTTTGCTGATCTCATACTATAAACCACCTTGGTTCTTTATCTCAGTCTCATTACCAGAACCTGTAGACCCAAGCATGAGTCTACATTAAACTGGCGTTTGACTGGGCCCTTGCAAGTGGCAATACACTTAGGCCATCCAACCATAGATCAATAAAGTCTATGCCGTTGTTTTTACTCACCCAGGTGATTAAGTCTGGGCCTTCAGTTGCAAAGTAATTGGATTTACTTCCCAGAGGCCTGATCACACCAAGTTCTGCAGCTGCTTTCCCAAGCAACCGCCTTGGTGACACCTCTAAGCAAATCTATGCCCTCTAATGCTCACTTTGGGACCCCCCCAAAGCTCTCATAGTGACATAAACAAAGACACCCTACCAGTCTGTTAGGTAGGATGCTTGCTTATAGACCTCCTGTAAGCGTATCAGGGTACATAGAGCCCTCAGAGCTCTCCCCCTCCCTGGCAGCCCGCACTACCTGCCAGGGGTCAAAAACTTACAGCCCTGGTAGGCAAGTCCCCTACTATGCTGGCATACACTTCTACCCTGGCAGCCCACGTTACCTGCCAGGGTCTAAACATCTTCAAGCCTGAGTAGCACATACTACCCATCAGGCTGGACCACTCCCCACCCCAAGAAGCTAAAGTTCCCTGCTGAGCTATCTCATTCATCACCTCTAGCAGCCACAGTTTCCTGCTGGATGAGGACCTCTAGCCCACAGCAGCTAATATATCCTGCTGGGTGGGGACAACATTTACCTCTAGTAGTCTTTTTCACCTACTAGCCAGGATTTACCTTCCCTAGTAGCCATTATTCCCTACTAGGCCTCTAGCTGCAAAAAACAGTCAAACTTTTACTTGGCCAACATTAGCCCCGCCTGAAAAACACCAAACATGTGGACCATCATAGGTTCCCAGTCAGTTCAAGGCACTATGTTTATGTGTGTCATCAGGCTGTCAGGGGCTTCCTGTGCCCTGAAGACAACCCTGTCCTCAAACTCATGAAAATTCTTGACAATCTTGCATACACTATTGATGAAATATTTGTGCTAGCTTATACCTTGGTATATGTTATACAAACCTCTGCTTCATATGCCTACCACAAAAAAAGCCTGATCTTATTAGGCTATATTTTGGTCAAATTTAGAGTCTAGCTAAAAGAAGGTCATCACAGCCAACCAAACCTTACTGTATTCTTATCTACCCTTAGAATTGAGATTCACTGCCCAAGTTCTCAACCAACCAACTCATTCTCAATGGTTCTTGAAACACCCATAAATCTGCCCTTAAAATTTGAAAATATAATTCTCTTGGCCTATCAGGCTCTCTCAGCTTATCCCTATTAAATAATAGAGGCTTTTTTTAGGAAGTCTCTGCCTTAAAGGGTTAACATGGCCCCTCTAGGCTCTTTTGCTTTCCTATTGTTACAATCAAAGTAAGTTTTTATGAGCCCATAGCTTTAAAAAATAGTTAATATATAGTAGTTTTTAAAGCTATGGTTCTAAGAAAAAAACTCATCTTTACTTAAAAATAACTCAGATGAAACTTAAATCTAATCATCTGAAAGTGGAATGATCCTGATGAAAATAAAACAGAGGTTAACCCAAATTTACTATAAACTAAAATAGATTTATTTGTTTTTGATTTTTTTGCATCTCAGTTGTTTTTGTTTTAATCCGAGTTGTTTTTGCTTAAAGATGTGTTGCTTTTGATTAAAGCCATATCTTTGAAAACTACTGTAGTCCTCTGGATTAAAAATTTGCGGATATTGCTTAAGATGACCTCTTTCTCCTTCAACCTGGATTCTTTTTTACCTATTGTTTTTAAAGTTAGTGTCAAAACAGCAGGCTTGACCCCCTGAAAAATTCTTTATAAGAGACCCTGTGCCAATCAAACCAACTTCTCCATAACCCAAAACCAAATGCAGAAGTCAACATGAATTTCCAAATAAAGCAACAGGATCCAATGATAATTCCATCTCAGTGGCAGATCAATTTGGCGCTTCACTCATTACAAGGATCATGCCATCCCCTTTCTAATCCAACTGATTTACTATCCCAATCTTTTTCCTCTTATACTGATTTATCCTAACTATATAATTCCAATATCTCAATAAATATAATTATCTAGTTTCCAATCATTTTTCCTCATGTAACTCTGCTAATACAGCACAGTTACAACATTGGTAGCACATTAAGCTCCCCATATTACCTTTCTCTTTAAAATTCCTTGTGTTGCTTGTACCTGCCACAGTAAACAAATATACAAAAGAATAATGTATGGGCTTCTGTTAGAATGGACGCCCTACACACCAGAAAATGACATAACTGAAGGACAGGTCTTTTGCTAAAATATGTTAATTCTGTTTCCCGCCTTCAATGCCTTGCTAGTGCAAAGGTTCTTTCAGGCTCCCTCCTCCACACCTTGAATCAATAATGATATCATCATGCATGCTCATGTAGAGCAGCAACATTTTAGCGCGGCCTTGGAGTTGTTTGCATGAGACAACAATAGCAACAATGCCACAGTGTGGATCCAGTCTTTCCAGAACAAGTTGACACAAATGAAGTGCCCAACCAGCTTCTGGATTACAGAAATCTTCATTTTCCTGACCCACAATGTATGTACTTGGTGTGACAAGTGGCACAAGAATCATACAGAGAAGAACTGGGAGACCATTAAGTAAGACTTCTTGGCTAGGTTTGTAATGAAGGATTTGCCCTCATGAACTTCTGTCAAGTAAAGAACTTGATACAGACTGGCACAGTAAAGGAATTAATAAAAGCCTAAAAAGAACTGCGCCTATACACACCTTTGGAGATAGCTTTTGATAATCCCAAAACACAACTTATATACTACAACACCCTCAAACCTCATGTCATGAGACACATTAACTTAGACCAAGTGAATAACCTCCAAAGCCCATACCACAAGGAAGAGAAATCAGAACAAATGTCTAACGCACTACACAAGGCACAGACTGGGAAGAGAGAGAGACACAAAGACTATCACCTCCAGGACGTTCCAGCCGCCCTCCACCTGGCAACAATAATAAGCCTCATACATACAATGGCTATAACAACAGGAACAATGACCAGTTCAATTATACCCATTTTGGAGTCACTACCACCCAGGGCAAACATGATGACAGAAAATCCAGGGAGAGCAATAAGAAAGCCAAGCTATTCCTTACAACCATCAGCCTCATCAAGTAATGAGTACCAACCTAAAGGTGCATACTAGTGCCCTATAATTCAGGTCCCCTCTGTAGATTCAGTGCTCTACAAAATCACCAGACACCCCAATAAACTGATATCATATTATTTTTGTTTTTGAAGTTACACAGGCTCAGTACTCTTGGACCCAGGCACATATTGTACCCTTTTTAATAGCTAATTTGTGAATAAGTTCAAGCTAGCCACAAAGCCTTTGAAGATAAAAACTGTGGTTTTAGCTTATGAAAACCACATTGCTGTTACTAGAGAGACTTTACCCTTTTTATATCACACTAGATACCTGCACTCTACCACCCAGGGACCTGTCATTGACTTCCTTTGCTTTAATATGGTACTTGGGCTTAATTAATTGAGGCAAAATAACCCAAAAGTGGATTGGATCAGCTCAGTTTTAACCATCAAACAAGAAGGAGTTAACCACCGAATTTACCCTGATACCATAGGCCAGCTGTTAAGAGATATCTTTTTGTGCACATAACGGAAGCACAGAAGAAAAAGAAAGCCTTAAAGTGATTGACTGGGAATTCTGCCAGTATGAGGTCATAAACTTCAAGGAAAAGCAAGATATCATCACACTGTAAAACAAGGAGATAGTGGTCCAGAACCCAGATATATTTGAAGAAGCTCTTCCAGGACTCCCTCTGAAAAGTACATACAACACTCCATACAACTCAAAGAAGCAGTACCCAAAGCACACCCTATATACAAAATTACTCCAAATGAGGACAATGTACTTGGTGCCTATATTAAGGAGGCCCTGTAAAAGGGCCTCATCAGACCCCCACAATCATTCTTTGGGTCTACCATATTCTTTGTGGCAAAGAAGTATGGGTCCCTGAGACTGGTTATCAACTGCAGGGCACTGAACAAAGTCACTATAAGAAACCACTAACATTATCACTCATTGACAAATATTTTGACACATTGGGTGGTGCAAGAGTATTCTACAAGCTTAACTTGACATCTGGATATAATTATATCTAAATCAAAAAAGAAGGTATCCTCAAAACCCTTTCCAAACTAATTATGGATCATAAAAATGTGTTATTCTTAATTTTGGAATAACCAATACACCATCAACCTTTGTTACACTCATAAACATGATGTTTACTTCTCATATCAAGAAAAACGCACTTGTGTACCTGGACAACACCATTGTATAAATACTAATAGTTTAACAACATAATAAAGACCTAGAGGCAGTGTTTGTTGCCCTGGCACAGAACAAGCTTCTATCCAAACTGCCAAAATTCTAATTAAATTGCAAACAGTTACCCTTCCTGGGGCCTGTAGTTCTCAAGGATAAAATCAAACCTAATAAGCAAAAGATTCAAGCCATCTGCAAGATGCCTCTACCAAAGAAAAAAGGAGAACTCAGAAAATTCCTGGGAATGATAGCAAACATATGTTGATTCATTCCAGATTTTGTTGTGCTAATAGTGCCATTATCTGCCATCACAGGTTTCAAATCCAAGTTTATCTGGACCCCTCATTAAGATATCTGCTTTTGCTGCCTTAAGGAGAAACTTATATCAGCCCCCATTTTGCAATACTCTAAGAGAGATAGGGACTATCAAATGAAAACAGATGCCTCAGACACATCTATAGGAGGTGATGAGGAGTGACTTTTTAGGAAATTTATACCCATGGTATATGGGTACCACAAATTAATAAATGATGAATGCTGCTACCCCATCCATGACAAGGAACTTTTTGCCATTGTACACTGACTAATTAAATGGAGCTGTTATCTTGAGAGACAGGAAGAGTTTACAGCTTTAATAGACCACAAGTCCCTCATCTATCTCAAGGCTCAAGAAAATCTCTCTTGAAGACAAGCATGCTGGATAGTGTTCCTTGAGAGATTCAATATGGACATCCAGTATATGACTGTACCATAATTAGTTACCACTGAGGGCCTATCACAACTTTATGTGCAATCTTCAAGGTGGCAGAAAAGATTGGAACCTTATTGACCGCTTCAGGTGTTACAAATCAAGGACAAAGGCTTCCCCCTGGGCACCACAGACATAATTCATGATACAGTCATTGAGGACAAACACCTTTTCATCAGCATCTATGGAACTTTTCACCGTAAGATGTCAGACAGGATAACTATGCCCTATGTGCCTACACATCAAAGAGAGGACACAATATTATGCTGACACAGAGATCTAGATCACACCAAGATTAGGAACTTATGCAAGCTCTTGAAGCACAAATTATGGTGGCCTACCTTGTACAGAGACATACATGAAGTACTTGAACAATGTGAGATTTGGGGGAAGTTTGCCAAGAGCAATAACCCCATAATTCAGTACTACCCATCCAAACACAGTTGCTTCCATTGGTATGGGCACTAGACATTATAGGTCCCATGCCAGGAAAGGGCAACAACAAGAAATACATAATCACCATCATTGGCTTTACCACAAAATGTTTAGTAGCACAAGCCTTCAAATTCCACACAGGTAACAATTTTTTCCAATTCATAGACAAGAAAACTATCAGAAAATTTGGAAAGTCATAATTGTTGATTACAAATGGAGGCAAAGAATTAACCTCCCAGGACACCAATGTATATCTCATCAAATAGGGCGTAAAGTACACATGAAAACTCCTTACCACCCACAGGCTAACAGCAGAGTCAAACAATTAAATGACAGCTTAGTGCAAGCCCTTGCCAAACTCACTGCTGGGAAATATGAGGATTGGCCCAAACAGTTAGCAACTGACCTCTTTGTGTGCCACACCCAAGTGAACTTATCCACTGGGAAGAGCACTTTCAAACTAGCATATGGCATAGCTAAACAGTGTTCAAGCACTTTCAGGTCTAAAGCTGCAAAACCAAGCAAGGTTCCATCTAGATCAGAACCCCAGATACTCTGTGCTAATAAAAGTCAAGCAGATAGAGAGGGAAAACAACCACAAGATAGGTTTGTTTCTCTGAAAAAAACACTAAGTTGATGACAATGTCTGAGTGATGAATACTGACAAGAGCAAACTACAACCAGAGGAAGTAGACCCCACCATTGTTCTAAAGGTAAATGACAGCAATACTTACCTGGTTCAAGGATTGGGAAAAATAAAACAAGACAAAGTCCTGCACCATGACAGACTCTGTCCATTCAAGGCTTTAAAAAACAACACAAGACCATTTTCCAGCAACAAAACAACAGTTGGTAGAGTATGAAGCCTGTGCACCTGAAAACCTTTCAAAAGAC
This sequence comes from Entomophthora muscae, assembly GCA_014839935.2. Taxonomy (NCBI): domain Eukaryota; kingdom Fungi; phylum Entomophthoromycota; class Entomophthoromycetes; order Entomophthorales; family Entomophthoraceae; genus Entomophthora; species Entomophthora muscae. Next base: position 32,832 of record QTSX02003641.1, read on the forward strand.
CTCCCCACAGAGAAGGCTGACTTTTAGCTGGTGGGGGTGGTAAAACCGCAGGGTTGATCCCCTGGCAAGGTTCCGCACATTAGGATTTATGGTCCTCAAACTGACTTCTCCATGACCTGTAGCCAAATGAGGAAGTCAACTCAAATTACTAAGTCAAGCAACAAGAACCAGTGAAAATCCTATCTTGGTGGACAGCTCAATTTGGCGCTTCACTCATTACAAGGATCACACCATATCCTGCCCAATCCAACTGATTGATCATCACAATCTTGTTCTTTTTATAATGATTCACCTCAACTATATAATACAAAAATTTCAATAAAGATTATTATCTAGTTTTAATAATTTTTGCCCGTGTAACTCTGTTAATACAACACACTTACAACAACTACTCTCACTTTTCTATAACAAAAAGATTTCAAACTTACCTTTTTTACATAGGAGACTCCTAGTTGCTTTTTTTACCAGCCTTTATTCAATGTCTCATCTTCAATTTCGCCTATAAATTAAACCCAAGCCAAAAGTTTCCCTGAACCAATAAGCCTTTTTCACTTCTGACAATCTGTCTTCAGAGAACCCCTGAAGCGCATTCTATCACTTTTTTCCTGATCTTCTCTTCTTCTCTTGATGCAAGCAACCCACTCCAGAGAAGTGTTGAACTGCTCATGGCAATAAGGTCCAAAAAGGATTGCTCTATTCCTTCTCTATCAATTAACCTCATAAAAATGGTGAAAAATCTCCCGGGACCATTTCAACTTCTTCCCATAGCATAGCATCTCACATAGCTATTGAACCTACCATTGAACCCTCATCAGTGGCCTCCATTTAGGTCATCAGAATCAGGCATACACAATTCACCACCACTTTTTTCACTCACCCATATGGTAGACCTTGAGCTTTCAGGAGGAAAGCAACCAGCTTCACTTCCCAGATACCTCCAAACCAGGAAGCTCTTCTACGGTATCTATAGAAAGCCACCCCAACAATAACCCTGGGCTATCCATGCTTATGTAGCAACCTTGCAAATTCCTTAGAGCTACCCTTAAGCTATATAAGAAGAGAGTCTAACCCATTCCCTGGTAAAGCCACACAGCTTTGTTATCATCCCAGCTGATCTAAGGATGCCTCTAACCCTCGGTATAACTATCCCAGGGCAAACGCCTATCCTTCCAAAGTATCAACAAGGGGCTACCCTTTAAGAACTCAAAGCCATAGATAGTAACTTCTAACCACCAAGGCAAGACAGATTGGTGCACCAATATCTAGATTTTGAAGGTGATGGATCCTAAGTTTTCTGATCCTCAGCCCTTGCTGGAAAAACAGCTCCTCATGTGGATCATCACAGACAGTATGGATCAAACGCCTGCCCTTATCAGCTCTGCATAGATTACAGGCCTGGAAAAGAGCTGATCACAGCTGATAAATAACAGGTGTATTTCAAATGTATCACTAGAGTGATGGCCTAGATCCTGGCTGGCCCAAATTATACCTGGATCCTGAGACCGCCTGCTATGCAGGGTGGATTACGTAAACATCTCCAAGTTGAAGGGCAATGAGGGGAAGCTTATACCAGGGGCAAGAGGTATATTATGACATGACAAGAGAGGGTAAAGATGCCAAAGATGCCTGAATTACAGTGCAGAGCTACTACCCTTATTTATTTCTGTACCATGTGCCACATACATGGGCCCAAACTGCACAGGGTCATGGAACTTGGGGTAGATATTCATGGATGCACCAGGAGATCCTAGACCCAGTATAGACTTGCCCTTTCAGTGAGAGAACCTCACAGGCTATATTGCCTATGAGGGCTGGGGAACCCTATAGAGAGTGAGGCTCAGGTATGGTTGTTCAATTTTAGCAGATAAGTAAGGAAAGCACTTCATCATCTCTGCTGAAAGTTACTTTTCTAGATACACTATTGTTTGGGACACCAACAACTGCCCTGCCCCATTTTATTGGGGGTGTTTTAAATCATCTTTATTTCCCAATATTCTCATCAGTGATGGAGGTAGGGAGATTTTGGGGTTTAATGTAAAGCCCTTCTGCATCCAAGATGCCCTGGATCAGGCTCCCTGTTGTGAATGCCCCCATTCACCATGTTTTGATTTTACCTTTGATGGGTTATTTTGAGGACAAATCTCTCTCTTTTGCTTCTGCCCTTTGAAATGAGTCTGGATCCAAATTGGGAAATTCTATTGTTTGGTTTCCTGATTCTGCGCAACTCACTTGCCCTAATCATGCTTGTGGCAAGTGATCCTACCGTCCATGTACTGTTTAGTGGTAAAGATACACAGTATATATTCCATTTCCTAATCACCAATAAAAATTAAGTTCTATTCACATTTTTGTCTTTGTGCCTTCAAGTACTTTGGCGCCTCTCTCTAGCCACAACTAGTAGAGATTATTTATTCAGGGTCACAAGGTAATTACATAGCCTTCCCTGCCATCTAACCAAGACTTAGTACAAATCCAATCATGAGGTTAGGATTCCCCTTTGTGTGTCTGTGGTGCACCCCAGAACACAACAAAAATGGTGCTCACTACAGGGGCTGTAAGCCCCTTGGTTACCCCATTTGCCTCCGCCTATACAGGAGCCAACTTCACCTGAAATTACCAGTCCTCCTATCAAGGAAGACATTGCAGACCCACCTATTGTTTCTACTGTGCTGAACCTCAGGAGTGGTCCCCGCCTAGTGGCCTACTCTTTGGGTACCTCTGACTTGGAACAAGTCATAGCAGTAGCCCTGGGGTTAGCCCGTAATGGGGCTATCCATTGCCTCCAGATACAGTTCAGTCAAGCAGAATACTAAAAATTGATTGTGACTCCACAATTTCCACAACATCTCCTCTCAGCGGCTGGTTCTGCTGAGTACCTATTGTCATCCTTTGTAAAACCTGCCTTAGCCCACCATCAAATGGTGTTAGGGCTCCACATTCAGGATATTTCATCTCTACAAGCAGCTGTCACTCATCACTGGGATTGGTTTGCGGCCTACCAACAGTGGATCCACTCCCTGTTTTCCTTGGTATCAGAAAATAAGCGCTAACCTGTCACCTCCCAGACCTGCTTAGTTAATTACATTGAACAAATGCGCCAGTTTATCCCTGAATACGTTAGGGAGTGTCTATATGAGTTTCACCACTTGGAACAGCCCCGGTGAGCCCAAGTAGATTCCACCTTGAACGCATATCTCACTGATTTTAAACGACTTGTACAGAAGCTTAAAATGTTCAGCGCTTACTCCTTTGAGCAACTGCAACAAGTAGCAGACCTTGCTACTAAAGGCCTTTGTGAGCTCAGTGAAGAATTTGATCAAGAAAGGGTTGTTACTGCTGCTGCTATTGCCAAGCTCCAGACTCAGGTGAATGAATTATCTACGCCCAAGCCAGATGCTCCGCCCTTGCCCCCATCTGAAGATTTGGTGGATAGAGAGCAGAGACTATGGGATGCCATTTGAGAGCTACAAGCGTCTACCTGTAGTCAAGGTCACCCTACTAAAGCGCCTCAGCCTGATCCTCAGGTGCTTAATTTGACAGCTCAAGTTGCTGAGCTACAGCAAGAGCTTGCTGCCCTACTCAAAATGGTGGCAATTGCTGCTAGTCCAGTTGGAGTTATTGAGGAAGATGGCTGCTGTCCTGGCCTGTCAGAAGCCCCTCAAATCCAATGTGCTAGAGAGTTGATTGCTCTAGCTAACAAGGTGGATCATTTAAAACAAGACCACATTGAACCCAACAGGGATGTGCAAGAAATGAGTGAATTGATCAACTCATTAAATGACAGGTTTGCCCCTTGCCTCTCAGTGGGGCCTTCCCTTACCTCCCAGCTGGCCAAGCTTTCCAAGGTAGTAACAACACAGGGCCAACACCTAGAGGTTACTGAGCAACAGATCACTATAGCTAATAATACGGGTACCTGTACTGCTGAGACCCTAACTACTCTTGGGGAAAGTGTTTGTCAGCTGTGGGCCAGACAGCCCCCTCTAAATCTGAATCAGAATTCTCCCCATGCATAAATGTGCTCAATAGCAACAATGGTGGCCCAACTCCAGAAGCACATTTAAAACCTACCTTTAAGCAAGTCTTTGACCTCAAAACCTCAACTGTTGAAGCTTTTCTAACTATCTATAAAACTGCCATGAGGAGAACCTCTGATGAGGTTAAGAAGGAACACATTATAACCTGTCTGCACCCAACCTGCCAAGAGGTAGTAGTGCCAGAGCTGCCCACCATTGAGACTTGGGAAGATATAAATCAGCTTCTGATTGACAAATTTGGTGGGGCCCTTAGTTTGGAAGTGAAGAAGGATGCCTTCATGCACATTGCTTTCAAACCTAAGGAGACTCTATCTTAATTTGTAGATAGATTCTACATGGAAGGACAGCAACTGATAACAAGAAGACAATTGACAGTCCATGAAGCTTACATGGCTTGCAATCAAGCCCTCAAAGTAAACCATCTTCTGTGCCTTCATTTTAAAGCCCATAAGACCATGCTTTCCTCTATGAAGAGTATAAAGACACTGTTGAAGGATATGTACCTTACTCATTCTGGAGCAGTTATGCAGGAGAGTTGTGCCGCTTCCAACTCTGGTTTGTCTTTCCATGGTCCCCGCATCCTCATAATGAACTTGCAAAATCCTCCTAGACGTCAAGGTTGCCACAATTTTGGCCAGATAGGTCATCATTATTGAGTCTGAACCAATCCTTGGGTTGAAGAAGCTGATCCTAAAGAGCAAGCGGGAAAAGAACAGTCAACCTAGAGGCAGAGACGCTCTTGGTTGACAATTCTTCCCTGTCTCCTTCAATCCCCTCTCCATTGCTGACTCTGAGCCTGCTGAAACTGGGGCTCCTCCCATTCTGCTGCTATTCCACAGCATTTATGACAAATCTTAAATTGATGATTCAGATATGGAGGATCCTGACGCCTATGGGTACTCAGTTCTTGCTGTCCCCAAAACTATCATGGTCCCTTATAAGTTATGTTCTGGGAAATCTACAACAACCACCAAGCCACTTCCTGAATCCAAGGAGGTTGTCTCTTGCCCTTACCTTACTCAAGCTAAGAGGTCCCCTGTGCTTGTAGAGTCATCTGAGGAAGCTGCTGGAGTTGCTGAGGCTGTATTCAAGAACGTTTCAATTCTGCTTCCTCTCCAGACTGTTTATAAGGAGTTCCCAGGATTAAGATGCATGATTGAGAAATGGGACAAGAAGCTATCAGGAGCCCAAGACATTCTGGCTGTCCTCCCTCCCTTTGGTTTTACTACCACTTGTGTGAAAATATCCATCCAAAAGGTGAAAATCAAGGCTGTCTTAGACATAGAGTCTCCTGTTAATGTTGTCTCCTCAAAGCTTTTCAAGAAGCTTGAACTTGCCCCCAACTTTAATTACCACCATTTGTATGGCACAGCTTGGCTATCCATGACTTGCGCTATAGGGGCTTATTCTGCTCTTACCTTGCAGTTTGGCAAGCTACTCTTGGCAAGGCCTGCCATTGTCTTAGAGAACAAGAGTTACAATCTCTTAGTTGGTACTCAATTCCTTAGGGAATACAATGGGATCATCAGTTTGAAGGATGTTTACCTCTCCATTTTAGGGTACAAAGTCCCTCTGATCTTTGAAGATCCTGTTAAAGTCCCAGGGAAGCGCCTCAAGACGTGTGCCTGAGAATATCCCACTGGTGTTTTCACCCTAAATACCGTACACATTCAACCAACATGAAGTGTCCTCCTATGGCTTGTCCTGCGTCTGAGGGGATCCCTCTCCTGGCCACCTCTGCTGTAACCATTCCCCCTGGGTCTCAAGCTATCCTAGACTCCCAAATATCATATGAGCTACCTGAGCGTACGTTTCTAGAGTTATACTCTCCTCCCTCACTAGGACGCAACAAGCCTTACCTATGCCTGGGAATCTTGGATGTCTCTAGTAAAGACCCCGTTCAATTGCTGGTCGCCAACTTAACCGCTCTCCCCATAAAAGTGTCTAGAGGGCAGGTTGTTGGATATGGCAAGTTTTTGAATGCTCCCAATGTCCTATCACTACATCCCTTTGGCATGTTTCAGGATTTCAATTTACCAGAAGACAAGCCCCAAGTCCTGTCCTTGTTCACTGCTCAAGATTTCCTGCAACTGTCCCCAGTACAACAGAAGGAGATGCTTGATTTTCTGGATCAATTTTCAGATATCTTTGCTAAAGATAGCACTGATTATGGTCTAGCTAAAGGCGTCATTCACCAGATTGATACAGGTGATGCTCCCCCCTTTTGTGCTAAACCTTATTGTCACAGTCACGTGGAAGACGCTCAAGTGTCTAAAGAGCTCAAACAACTTCTAGACGCTGGACTTCTTGCTCCTTCCCAAAGTCCATGGGCCTCCCCCTTGCTTATACTGAAAAAGAAGGATGTAAGTCATTGTATTGTGATGAATTATCAACACTTGAACTCCTTAAACAAAAAGGATTCCTATCCCTACCACACATTGATAAGACTTTCTGCTGCCTTGGCAGCTCCAAGTTCTTTTCTGCTATGGATTTAGCTTCTGGATACTGGCAAGTTAATCTCTCTCCTGAGGATAGACAAAAGGCCACACTCATCACTTCTGAAGGACTGTTTGAGCCTACACACATGACACAAGGGCTCTGCAATGCCCCAGCTACTTTCCAACAAGCCATGGACTCCATCCTCTGTGATTTAAAGCTCTCATGTGTCCTAGTGTACTTAGAAAATATAAAAGTCTTCAGCACTATCTTTACAGATCACCTGGCTCACCTCAAGGAAGTGTTCATAAAGATTCAAGAGTCTGGCCTTAAGATGAAATCATCCAAGTGTGCTTTCTTCAAGGAACGCCTTGAATTCTTGGGCCATGAGGTAACCCAGACTGGGATTTTCCCAATGGCCAAGAAAGTTGAGGCCATTGACAAAATGCTTCCCCCAACCAATCTGCAAGAGGTTCAAGTCTTTCTGGGTAGGATGGTATACTACAGAAAGTTCATCCTCAACTTTGCCAACACTAGTGATCCTTTGGTCCAACTGTTATTTAATGTCCCCTTCAAATGGACTGCTAGCCATCAACAGCCCTTTGAGACCCTCAAGCAAAAACTCAAATAGGCTCCCATTCTAGTATATCCTGACTACAATAAGGAATTCATCCTATATACTGATGGTAGTGACCTGGCTATTAGGGCTATCTTGGCTCAACTAGATGATGAAGGTGCAGATCATCCTGTAGCTTATACTTCTTGTTTCCTCAATAAGCATTAGAAGAATTACTATGTCACGGAGAAATAATGTCTTGCTGTGTTGCATGCTGTCAAGCAGATCCGCCATTATGTATATGACACTTATTTCATGGTGGTCACTGACCAGGCTTTGCTTAAGTGGTTACAACAGATTAAGGAACCATAAGGACAACTAGCTAGATGGGCTCTCTGCCTGCAAGGCTACAACTTTACTGTGCTACCACATCCCAGTATTCAACATCAAAACGCTAATAGATTGTCCAGAATGCCCATCCTTGCGCTACACCCTGCTGAGGCTGATTGACTATATGAACTAATTGAATATTCTTCCTCCTGAGAGAGAAAGACAGAAGAAGTTTGTATTTCCCTATCTAAGCTATCTGAAGACATGCTCATTTGTGATAACCGGCTTTTCAAGAAAGTATAAGACTGCTACCTACCTTATGTATGGCCTAGTCTTCACTTTTGTTGGTGCTTCAAGATCACAAGGAGACAGGACATGGAGGCATTGCCAAGACCTATGACTGGCTCCAGAAAAAACTATTTCTGGGAGAGCCTTTGCCTGCTGATTCCAGATGTCATTACTAGTTGCCATAATTGCCAGTTCCAGCAACCTCAAGCTGCCTCACACAAGTTCAAGCTAGTCCCCCTCAACACGCATTTCATACTGTCAGCATTGACGCTGTGGGGCCTCTCCCCTGCTATCACTCTGGTTGACGCTTTATCCTAATTGCTGTTAATCATTTTAGAAAGTGGGTAGAAGCTTGCCCTACTAAGGACATCACTGCTAAGACAACTGCCGCCTTTCTGTTGCAAGACTTATTCTTTTACCATGGCTGTTCTCAAATGTTGTTATCTGACAATGGGACTAATTTCAACGCCAAGTTGGTAACCTCTGTTGTTGAAGCTTTGGGGTCTCACTAGTCTTTCTCTGCCTCCTATAAATCCTCTACCAAAAGGGCGGTTGAGTGTGCAAACTTGACTATGGTCTCTATCATGAGGAAACTCACTTACTCTGATGCTGCAAAATGGGATCTATACTTACCCACTGCTCTCTTTGCCTATTGCCTTAGCAAACATTGTGTCACCGGGTATCCCCCTTTTACTATGTTATAAGGTTGTGAAGCCATCACTCTGTTGCTCTTGGGGGGCCCCTACTCTCCTCTAATAGGGCCCTGAACCCAGATGACCTAGCAAAGATCTAGTCAACTGTATCATCAATATACAAGCTACTGTATACACCTCTGTGTACAAGACCAAGATGTTTGAGCTCTCTCCTGACAATGCTGGATGCTCTCCCTTGCCTGAGTTTAATATTGGGGACCACATTCTCTACTATCAGCATAGAGTAGGAGGACGCACTCACAAGTTAGATACATTGTGGGTTGGACCTCTAGAAGTGACCTTCAAGCAAGGATCAGAGTACACTGTGGAACTCCTCTATAGTGATCAATTGTTTGCCCAAGTGCATGCCAAGTTCCTCTGCAAGTATCACCCCCCTAAGGCCAATATAGAGGGGGCAATGCTGTGAATGCTGCCATTCACAGTGTTTTAATTTTGCCTTTGATGGGTTATTTTGAGGACAAATCTCTCTATTTTTCTTTTGCCCTTTGAAATGAGTCTGGCTCTGAATTAAGAAATTCTATTGTTTGGTTTCCTGATTCTGCGCAACTCACTTGCCCCACTCATGCTGGTGGTGAGTGATCCTACCGTCCATGTACTGTTTTGTGGTGAAGCTACACAGTATATATTCCCAATTTTCATATCCAATAAAATTTAAGTTCTATTCACATTTTTGTCTTTGTGTCTCCCAGTACTTTGGCGCCTCTCTCTAGCCACAACCAGTAGAGATGATTCATTCAGGGCACAAGGTAATTACATAGCCTTCCCTGCCATCTAACCAAGACTTAGTATGAATCCAATCCTAAGGTTAGGATTCCCCGTTGTGTGTCTGTGCTGCACCCCAGAACACTACACTCTCTGTACGCTATATCAGCCCTAAGCTAATGGGTAAGTGGAGCAAATGAATGGCTTCCTAGTAAAATTTGAATCCAGGATGGCTTGGAAGCACCCAGCACTGCATGTATCAACCACCTTAAAAATCCCTGTCAATCTTATGGTCTAGATTTACCTGTAGGACCAGCTTTAGCCTCAGAAAATGAGTATTTGGTACACCAGGAAGTATATCAGGGGTTTTATAAGGAAAACAAACTCTCCTATAACCTTTAGACACTTTTTTAATCCACATCCCACTAGTTTGGGGGCTTTAAGGTTCAAGTAGCAGAGTTGGAGAAAGTCAAAGAGGTATCAAGTACTTACAAGTTGGATAAGAAATGAAGCTCATGTATGCAGTTAACACTCAGCAAGCCAAGCTAGACCATTGACCCCTGGGACGCTTTAGGGTTGCTGGGGCCCTTGATAACCACAGTATAGTCAGAGGGTTCCAAGGAAATAATAAACAACTTCACTATAACCTGATATACCCAAGTTACATGATTATGCTTAGAAACTCCTCTCCTACATCTTTCTGAATAATATGCCAATTCACATCCTTGTAGAGGGTAATGAGGTAGGGCAGGGGGTAAGGGGAGTGTTGTAACTGATTAAAATAGCCAATTTGCCACTATATTGCAGGATGTGTAGGGTATTTATTGAGTTACCCTGGATGGTTATTTGTGTATCTCCTTATCAATCTACTGTACATGGGGCCACCTGTATTTCTGAAACTTGTCATGGATAATATTTCTGGGTATTGGTATATATACCAAGTTGATTAGTTGAACCAGTGCCAATATTGAATCAATTTCAATTATGTATGAGTCATCTTTTGTAGCACCTATGTCATCATATTCAAGTATAAGGATTAAATTTATACCCAAGTAGGGCCATGTTTGTTAAAGATCCATTTTATATACCGCGTCACTGTTACCCTCCCACAGCTTTTTGAGGATCAGACTGCAAGTAGTTCAGTTTTAGGAGCTGTTAGTTTATGATATCTTTAGAGCTTCTATTACTAATGGTGAAATGAAATTGATATGGTTGAATGTAGCAGTTTTAATCAAAATTTTATCCTATCTTAAGGTTGAACTTAAGCTTATTATTTTTGGTGTAAATATTGAAACCTTTTCATAATTGATTTTTAGGTGGAACTATAGATGTCATAATAGAATTTAACTTTCTTGATGTTGGTCTATAGACTAAAAACTAGATTTTGAGCCTAGGACAACTTTATTTAGGTTCACAAAAAGTTGATATACAGACAGCTTAAGTTTTAACAGCTTCTGTAACATTGGGTCATTACTATGTGTCAAAACCGCAGGCTTGACCTGCCAACAAGGTTCCAACCAAGCGGGTTTGTGACCCGCAATCCAATTATCTGGTCACCCAAAGCCAGACTAGGAAGTCAACTTGAATTATCAAATTCATCAACATGAACAGACAATGATCCTTCACGGTGGATACCTCAATTTGGCGCTTGACTCATTAGCAGGATCAAGCCACCCCCTTCTTCCATCCAATTGTGTGATCACCAATCTTGTTCCTACTATCCTTGATTCACATAAACTATATAATCACTATCTCCCAATTAAGATTATTATCTAGTTTCTAAATACTTTTCCCCGTGTAACTCTGCTAAAACAGCACAGTTATAACACATGGATTTATAGCTACTGTTTCAACTGAATCAATGTGGATTCAGTATTTGGAATTGGGGAAGACAACAGTCCAATAGAAAGGACAGAATAATAAGAATAAGGTATTTTTTATTGTAGAATATTATGATTAAAATACTATATGGGGAAAGCCACAAGGCCACAAGGGGGCAGCATAGTGGGAAGTTCCATGTAAGGTTTGGAGCTGAGGAATAACTTTTGCAGGGGTCAGCAAGTCAAATTGGTAGCGCTCTTAATTAGGATGAAGTACCCGCCATTTGATATTGCCATCAGATTAATCCATAATGTTAGATACATCAAGGAGCGGCTCATTGAGTGCTCCCTGTATATTGTAAGATATGTTAACAGGCAAGTCTGAAAACTTGGTTGCAACACCCCCCTTTTCCCCTGCTTGTTGTCAGACACCAAGACCAGAGTCTGCAGAAGGTCTGGAAAGGTCCGCACAAACAACTTTTGTGTGGGGATGGCGCGGCAGGGGCGCAAGCAATCATGGTGAAGCTTTTTGGTGTTTCCTTGGGCATCTTCAACTTGGTAGGTGTGATTGTCGTAGACTGCAGCTATCTTGAAGGGCCCTAGGTGGTTGGGTTCCAAATTGGTAGAATTGGGATTGAGGGTGTAGACGGGGTCACCTACAGCTTATCTAGCTTCAAGATGCTTTGTCCCTCCTGCAATCTGCTTGTGTTCAATTTCCTGGGCTTTGGTACACCATTGGTCTAGGGATGGAGTTGTTACCAGGGAAGGCTTGTCGGGAACCTTGGACCTTAGTTTTCCCTGTTCAACCCCTGTCAGACTGTCAGGTGTCTCAAAGGCCAGGGTACTGGGGCTGAACCCTGTGCCCCTGTTAATTTGTGCTCAAAGGATGAGTAGAGAGGTGGGCAGGTGTTCAGTCCATGCAGTGTTAGGGTGCTCTTGTGAGAGCTTGGCAATCAATTGAACCAGCAAGCCATTTAACTGATCCACATGTCCATTGGCTTGAGGATGGTAGGGGGTTGTAACTATACGTTGGAGCGCGTTCTTGGCGCAGTATGCCTTCATGGCATGCCCAACAAGTTCAGGGCCGCCATCTGTGATGAGACGTTTGGGTTGCCCAAAGAAGGCCACAATTTCCTTGCAAATAAAGCAGGTAATGGTGATGGTAGTGTGGTTGGTTGTTACCCAGGCCACTGGCCAGCAAGTGAAGTAGTTAATGGCAGTGATAATGTACTTCTTCCCTAGTCTGTCTTTGGGGAGTGGCCCCACAATGTTGAGGGCCCACTGCTTGAAGGGTTCCATGGCCTTGATAAGCAGGACAGACTTGGGGGGTGCAGGTTTGGATGTGTTCTTTTTGCACAACACACACATTTTGAGGAGGTCCAAGATGTCTTGGCGCATGCGCGGCCACCAGACCTTAAATTTCATAATCTTGAAGAAGTCACTCCCTCTGATGTGACCCAAGGTTTGTTAGTAGTGCAAGATGGTGTCCCCTCGTTATGTGGTGGGAATGTACGGCGTCTTCTTGCCTGTCTCTGCCTGGCAGCAGACGTTACCAGCATTGGTGGTGAACTGACTCTTGTTGTCCTTCAGCTTGGAGATGGTGACCAAGTTAAGACCCTTGTAGCAGGTTGCCTCAGGACGCAGGTAGAGCATGGGCCAGTCTGGGTCCAAGCCATAGTCCCCTGTGATGGACGCCACATAGAGTTGCAAAGGTGCATCAGCTGTGACAAGTTTCTTTCCAGGCTTGTACTTGATGCGCAACTGGTAAGGGGATAAATGCTCAACCCATCCTGCTTGGCGGTGTGTCAAGTGGGACTGTGTGTTGAAGTACTGGAGTGACTTGTGGTCCGTCAGAACGCAGGGTGGGAAGGTAGCACCTTCAAGATAACAGCGCCACTTCTCAACGCAGTGTACAATTGCTGCCAACTCTTTATCATGAATGGGGTAGCTTTGTTCTAAGTCAGTAAGCTTCCTGGACTCATATGCCATAAGGAGAAAGACACCATTGTCAGTTTCTACCCTTAGCACACCCCCATGGCCCTGTTGGAGGCATTGGTCTTGAGTTTGTACTGTCGGGTTTGATTGGGGAACTGCAGTACTGGTACTGTTGTGAGTCTTTGCTTCAATGTCTCAAAGGCTCAATCTCTGATGGGGGTCCAATGGAAGCGCTGTTTGGTATTGAGGAGCTCAGTGAGAGGTGCAATTAGTTCCCCGCAATTGGAAATGAACTTGCGCACGTAGGCAACCATGCCTAGGAATGTCCGCACCTGGTCCACATTAAAGGGGGGCGGTATGCTAGTGATTGCCTTGATTTTGGCAGGGTTGGGCTTTATCCCTTGGGCAGAGATGGTGTGCCCAAGGAATAGCAACTCCAACTTGGGAAACTCATATTTAGAGGGTTTAGCTTTTAGCTGATTTTTCCAAAGGGTGTTAAGGACAGTGTGGAGGTGTTGGAGGTGTGTGGTTTGATCTTGACTGAAGACAATAATGTTGTCAAGGTACGCAATCACACATTCCCCAATCAATTCCTCAAAGGCTTTTTTCATCAACATGGCAAAGGTGGAGGGAGCGTTGGTCATTCCAAAGTTCATGACACGACACTCAAACAACCTGTAGCGTGTGTGGAAAGCAGTTTTTGCCTCATCCCCTGGTGCAATGCGGACCTGGTTGTACCCCGCAGTGAGATCAATCTTGCATAAGACCTTTGCACCTGCAAGTGTATCAAACAGGTTGTCAATTAGCGGCAGAGGGTACTTATTCTTAACCGTCACCTCATTTAGGGCGCAGTAGTCTGTGACAAGGCAAAGGGACCCATCCTTCTTGGCTACAAAGAAGACAGCTGCCCTGTATGGAGAGAGTGAGGGGCAAATGAAGCCCTCATCAAGCACTTCCACAAGGTGCTGGCGGAGGGTTTCATCTTCCTTTGGTGTGAGACAGTATAATGGTCGTGCTTTAGGTAACGGCCCTTGAAGTTGTACAGTGTGCTGAATCTCCCAGGGAGGAGGTAGTTGTTCAAGTGTCTCACCAAATACATCCTTGTACTCCTCAAGGAGTGCAGCAAGTGCTGCTGGTGGTGGAGAGGTCAAGGGAGGGACCACAGATGGTTCAGCACAGATAACTTTGACTGAGCATTGGTTAAAGTCTATTTCCCCCTTGAAATTGTACGAGCCTGTCTCTGTTATTTTGACAAACACAGTATCATGGAGTAACTTGCTTGTTTCTACAGGGTAAATCTGGAACCCCAACCCATTTCTGTTGAGGGTGATAACAGAGGTATCCCAATCTATGTAGGGACAGTTGTGCTGCAGCCAGTCAAGACCAGCAATTACGTTGTGGCTGAGTCCTGCCATTATTGGCCCAGAGAGCTTAACCTGGACGTTCCCCATTCTCACAGAGAAGGGTACTGTCTCATGAGTGATGGCTACTCTGCGGGAGTCAGCTACCCATACTGCTTTGAATCTGCTGAGCAATTGATCTAATTGCTGAGAGTCAGCAAACTCCTGGTCCACCATAGTGTGGTTGGCCCCGGTATCTACCAGTAATTTGTGGGTGTTCCCACAGAAACAGAAGGGATAGGAAAAGCGTGTTAATTTATTTGAGGATTGGCTTGCTTGCAAAATGGGGCTGTCACTGTGGACTTGGAAGACGTCCATGTGACAGAAATCACTGGATAATATGAAGCCATTTCTAAATGATGGGGAATTACCACCCAAATCCACATAGAATTGATGATTAACCACCAACGCGGCTTCAGATATTTTTTTTGTGAAATTTCCAATTGTAACTCCATGATTAAGTAGAACAATTAGTCCTAACCAAATTAATCCAAGATAAATAACCTGGGAAAGTCAATGCATCTTCAGCGTAGAAATTATGGGCATTGAGAAGTGACACAATTTTCATTTTCCAGAATGGGGGAGGAGCTACAAAATTGGCTGGCATGAAATTAACATTTTGCAGCGCCAACAACAAAGTTCCAGATGCTGGGCCCCATCTTCCTGAAATGATTCTGTTCAGAATCAGATTGTACAGGATATACCACAACAACCTGAGCACAGGATGCATTTTTAAAATTTAAAATATGAACTTGGGATAATTGATTTTTATTGAGTAAATTTAGGAGGACTCAACTCTTAGAGTTGAAACAGGAAAAATTATTCAATATATATCAGAAAAATTGACTAAGCAATACCACCTGAGTCTTGATCTCCTATTCCTTTGGCATCTTCAAGTAAGTATCTAGTCCAGGTTGCAAAGAACCTTTCATGACCAGTTTCTGACAACCATGCTGATTAATGAGCTTATATTGGGTGACCCTCATATTAAGTTGATTTATTAACGTCAGTTTGCAAAGGTAGCTGGTTTCAGCTGACAGACTGGAGCAGCTGTGACCCATTTTTGATTGACTGTTTGGTTTAAATCTGTTAATTTTGTTAATTTCAATACGGTTTCCCGGCCTTCCAAGCCTTCTTAATTAGATGGACAATACCTGGCATTATGAAACCTACTGTGACAGTCCAGGGTTTCAACTTCATGGATGTTGTAGTCACAGGGGTTCTTTGCAAGCAAGGATTAAGAGGATGGGGCAGGTGGGGTTGTAAGGCCTCTTGTTGTTACAACCCCCAGGCTTTTCCCTGATCCTCAATCTGCGCTAGCTGAAGCTCCCCCTTGCGGGGGTGTTTAGTCCCATTATCCTGTTGAAATAGTTGGCGGTGGCCTACTTGAGTGTGGCCACTGCCAGGCGTGGTACATGGTTGGGATGGAGCCTCACTGGTACAGCAGAAGCCCATTGAGGCCTGGTTGTTAGCCTCCACAATGGCCTTATAGCAGTTATTGATGGATGTAAAGCGACCTACAGGGACCCACTTGCAGATATGGGGGTTTAACCCATTGATGATGAGAGTGAGTAGCATTGCATTTCCTTTGGTCACGGCTTTGGGGGCGGCAGCAAGGGCTTGTTGCCAGGCGGCAAGGTACTCAGGAACAGAACCAGTTTGTTTGATTGTTAGAAGAGAAGTTCCCACGACAATGGGGGAGAAGGCTTCACTGTAACAGGACTTGGGGGTGTCTTGGAATGCCGCCCAGGTAACATTGAGTTCCTGGCTGGCCCAGTTGGTTAACCACACAGCAGCGGGCCCTGTGAGATGAGCAGACACAGTGGCAACCCACATGGGCTCAGGGAACTGACAGATGCAAAGGCAGGTTTCAGTAGATTGGAGCCAACTGACAATGTCAGCCCCTTTGACACCACCAGCAAAGGATTCTAGCTGAAGGTTGAACATGCACTGAGAGAGGTCCAACTGGGGCAAGGTGATGCTGGCGTCCTGCTGCCCAAGGCAGAGCCAATTGTACACACTTGTGAGGACCAACTGGTCTTGATAGATGACGTACCTGTCAGGGATGTACCCCTTGAGGATTGGCAGGAAGGTCTCTTGTTGGGGAGTAGCCATACGGCCCGTACTCTGTCCTTTCTTGGGGGAATTTGTTCTAGGTAGGTTGTAACCCTACTGCTGCTACCACTGTTGCAACTGAACCAATGAGGATTCATTATTTGGAATTTGGGAAGACAATAGTCCAATAGAAAGGACATAATAATAAGAATAAGGTATTGATTATTGTAGAATATTATGATTAAAATACTATATGGGGAAAGCCACAAGGCCACAAGGGGGCAGCATAGTGGGAAGTTCCATGTAAGGTTTGGAGCTGAGGAATAACTTTTGCAGGGGTCAGCAAGTCAAATTGGTAGCGCTCTTAATTAGGATGAAGTACCCGCCATTTGATATTGCCATCAGATTAATCCATAACATTAGATACATCAAGGAGTGGCTCATCAAGCGCCCCCTGTGTATTGTAAGATACATTAGCAGGCAAGTCTGGGAGCTTGGTTGCAACACTACATTGACAACCTTATTCGGAGTTTGCAGGGGAAGGTTTGATCAGTTTCCCCTAAAGATGCTGTATATATCCTTTAACCCCCATGCACTGAAGTGGCTTTAACTAGGTGTCCTTGAAAGGGATGTCAATTTTATTGAAAGGAAGTCTGCAAGTTCCAGAGTAGAACCCCCTTTTGAAAAGTTATATGCATCACAGATATTTAATTATTTAAGATCCATCAAGTTCCAATAAGCAGAGGGTTTTCAAGCATGGAGTAGTTCAACTTGTGTTTGTATTTGATATGATTGGTTGAATCAAGTTGAAAATGTGTTTGGATTTGATTGGTTGAAGAAATGGCTGAAAGTGTTATGGAGTTTGCAAGATGAGAATGTTATAAATCAAACCAAATCATGAAGCTTCATTAAAAGGGGATTAGTTTATGGTCGATAGAAGTGGTTGGTTCCAGTTAAAAATGATATTCTGAAGTGAAGGGGTTCTGCCTTGAGTTGCGACCCGATCCAACCATCAAATTGGTTCTAGACTTTAAGTGAAGCAAGCGTGATGCTGATTGTTTGATTGGTTTTTGGTGCTTTTGAAGGGCTTGGGGATATTTTGGATTGTTTAACGAAGTTGATTGGTTTGAAATCACGCTTGATGGCTTGGTACTTAAAGTTAATGTGGGATGGGTACCTGTTATGGAGGATTCAAGACAAGTTACTGTTGTAGGGGGATCTAGCTTTATTGGGTTGCATCCAGTAAGCCAGCTTTTGGATTTGGGGATCAATGTCAATGCGACAACACGCGCGGTACGGGCGCTGACTGATGATCCTCTGGCCCTCTTGAAACAGAAGCACCCTCACGCGCTGAATATCGTTGCAGCCGATATCCAAGATAAAGATTCCCTGGCCAAGGCATTCCAAGGTTCAGAAGCCATTTTCTACTTGGCCTCGCCTGTCCTGCTGCAAGTCAATGACGCCTTCAAAGAGCAGATCCAGCCAACTGTGGAAGGATCAAACAATGTCTTGGAGGCATGCCTTTGCTCCGGCAGCGTCAAGACAATCGTAATCACCACAAGCACATACCACAGCAGATTTCCTAAACCAGGGTACGACTACAGCGAAAAGGACTATCATGTCGTGGATGCTGCCACGGAGTTCCCTTACGTCCAAGCCAAAGTCCAAGAAGAAAGGGATATATGGGATTTCCAGAAGGAGCACAGCACACGGTTCAGGATCACCATCATCAACCCCTCTTTTGTGTTTGGTCCCGAGGTCCTAGGCCGGTCTCAGTTTACCTGCCTCAACAGCCCCTGCACCAACTTGGGAAGAAACCTCCTGGCAAACTACTTGACTGGTAATTGGAAGCTTATCCCTCAAGGTATGCCTGGCTACGTATTTAACTTGACAGTGTAGGCGACTTAACCTCAGTTGATGTCCGTGACGTTGCCCGCGCCAATATCCGGGCCTACAGGAACCCCAGCGCCCAGGGCCGCTTTGTTGTCACTGCAGGCTACAGCCAATGGAAAGCCATCATCTCCCACCTGAAGCACATTACCAAACATGCCCACCTTCCCGACTCAATGGAAGCAGAGCATGTGGGAATGTGGCACCAGGCTACAGTTGGTAACTCAAAGCCCACTCAAGACCTCAACATGAAGTATATCCCATTGGAAGTGACGTTGACCGACTTCATTTCTCAACTTCCTGAATTTCTCTAGGCACTATTTTCAACAAACTATTTCACATTAAAAACCATGCCTTGATCACCATTTCTACTCATCTAACACCCCTTATTCATCTTAACAAGATCAATGACATCACAATTATAACCTAAATCCACAAAAAACCTACACCACATTCAAATTAATCATCAACACCCCTATTTAGCAGAGAATTGCCTTTTATTACACTAGATGCCTCAATATTATCCTCTCCTTTCACAACTACTGGACCTGATTATATTCCACTTAAAGATCACCAAATTACATTCACTGTAGTCATAGTGAGATATAACCCCTAAGCAGTTATCTCCATCCCCAATAGTTATTTATAATTCACACAACACCCCAAAGAAAACACCCAAGAACACATCAAAATCTCTCTTAATTCTTCTTATAATACAAGCCTATATACAAACCTAACTATCCACTTTAACAGATAACTCATCTTATTTCAACAACCTCCCCTATTTGATAAAATTTGATCAAGTTACCAAGCAAAGTATATATTCCTACATCTATCATCCCTACATATAGTACATATCCTATTATAACAACCCTTTTCATACTTTACCCCCAATCCTTTATACAGACCATTAACCTAGCCAATATACCCATGGCCCATAGTAGCCTTGTAAGTTTCTTAGTGGAAACCTATCACCCCTACCACCACGAAACCTTAATTGACCCCACCCTCACACTAAGTGATAAAACCTATCCCTTTAAACCCAAACCAACATGTATAAAGTCTCCTGTTCATACAAGCCCCAACTAGATCCCTAGCTATCAAGATATCTCCCTTGAACCCATCTCTATCCCACTGGACCAGGACATGTGCTTGGTCTCCTATCACTCAAACCTATTCAACTCCCAATCAGGCTCCCCAAGAAACTTTAACCATACTAAACCTGGACTTTAACTTGGGTGCTGCTAACCAAACATTATACAGCATCTGAAAGCAATGTAATTATACCCAAAAACAACACAAATTTACTTTAGGGGTAGGAGAAGGTTGCCAAGTAAGTTTCTTTAAGTTTTCAGTTGAGGAGATTGTGACAGAAACTGCTGGATAGTAAGAAGCTGTCTCTAAGTGATGGGGAATCACCACCCAAATCCACATGATTTTAATAATTAACCACCAACGCAGCTTCAAATACCGGTTTGTGAAATTTCCAAATGAGATACTAGGGTTAAGTAAAATGATTAACCCTACTCAAAAGAGCCCAAGATAAATAGCCTGCAAGAGAATCAGAGTGTCTTCAGCATAAAATTCAGGACATTGCAATAGAACCAAAGTTTCAGCTTCAAATTTAGGAAGACAACTACAAGATTGGCAGGCATTGGGTTAAAATTGGACAGAGGCAACAGCAAAGTGCCAACAGCAGGGCCCATCTTCTTGCAATAATCTGGCCAAGGATTAAATTGTAGGGAATGTAGCGCAGCAGGCCAACTACAGGGTGCATTTGAGAATAAAGTTAGACCAATAAATATTTGATTTTATTGAGGAAAATTTTGGGAGGACTCAACTCTTAAGATTTGAAACAGTAAAATTATTCTATATATATTAAAAATTGACTAAGCAATACTGCCTGGATTCTGGGCTCCTATTCCTTCCACATTGTCAAATGTGTATCTAGTCCAGTTTACAAAGAACCCTTGAGTGACCAACTTCTGATGACCATGCTGATAAATAAGATCATATTGGGTGACCCTCAAATTGTCACAGTAAGTTCCATAATGCCAGGTATTGTCCGTCCAAGTAAGAAAGCACAGAAGGCTGGAAAACCTGTATCAAAATTGATCAAGTTAACAGATTTAAACCAAACAGCCAATCAAAAATGGGTCACGGCTGCTCCAGTATGCCAGCTGAAACCAGCTCCCCCTTGTAAACTGATGTTGATAAATTGACGTAATATGAGGGTCACCCAATATAAGCTCATTAATCAGCATGGTTGTCAGAAACTGGTCACACAAGGGTTCTTTGCAACCTGGACTAGATACTTACTTGAAGATGCCAAAGTAATAGGAGATCAAGACTCAGGTGGTATTGCTTAGTCAATTTTTCTGATATATATTGAATAATTTTCCCTGTTTCAACTCTAAGAGTTGAGTCCTTCTAAATTTACTCAATAAAAATCAATTATCCCAAGTTCTAATTTTAAATTTTAAAAATGCATCCTGTGCTCAGGTTGTTGTGGTATATCCTGTACAATCTGATTCTGAACAGAATCATTTCAGGAAGATGGGGCCCAGCATCTGGAACTTTGTTGTTGGCGCCGCAAAATGTTAATTTCATGCCCTCCAATTTTGTAGCTCCTCCCTTCATTCCTGGAGATAAAAATTGGGTCACTTCTCAATGCCCAGCATTCTACGCTGAAGATACATTGATGCTTTCCCAGGTCATTTATCTTGGTTTACTCTGGTTAGGATTGATTGTCCTACTTAATCCTGGAGTTACAATTGGAAAATTCATAAAAAAATATCTGAAGCCGCGTTGGTGGTTAATCATCAATTCTATGTGGATTTGGGTGGTAATTCCCCATCATTTAGAAATGGCTTCATATTATCCAGTGATTTCTGTCACATTACTCAACTCTTCTACATCTGAGTTTTTGGAAGCAGTTCATCATGAATTTGTGTTTCTTTTCTCCTGCTCTGTCAAGATATCTGCATTTACCATGTTTATTTGCATCAGTTCATTTCTGAGTTTTCAGTTTGGACTTTTCTTTAATTTTTGGTTTCCATCTCTGGTTGCAGTTGTAGAGACTGAATCCTCTGTTCCCTATTTCCGTCGTGTCCTGTCATTTTGGCGTCCAGATTATTTTCCTGCCCCACCCACTGATGAAATTTCGCGTGAAGTTTTGTCAGAATTATCATTTTATTCCGTCTCTAGCCTTAGTCACAAATCCCAAGTTTACCATGTGATGACAAAGGTTTCTGAAGATGCTTGAGAATGGTTGTTGTCCGCGGTGGAGCGCAATTCACGTGTTTTAACCAAGAGTGCATCTCTATACCCTTTGTTAAAAAATTTGTGTGCATCTATTGAGGAGTTCAAAGTATATTGTAAGCTGTACGCCTTCCATCAGGGTACAACTCTGCTTTTGGTGTTCCTTCCTCAGTTTCTTACCTATTGCCGTACAATCAATGTTCCCGAGGTGAACAAACTCTCAGCGTTGTGGTTAGCAGTTGACCAGACTGCCCAGGATTTGGGGGTTAGGGATTCCCTGTTAACCACAACTGAGGCCCTGGTAAGCCAAATTCTTTCTCTGGTCTCAAATCTGTCTACTTTCAAACAAGGTACATTGGTAATTGAGGATAAACCTGCTGCACGCTCTTGGTTTTCTGGTCCTTGCTCCTCAGTAGTTTCTTCCAACCAAAGCCAAGATTGTTTTCCCCCTAGATTGTCTCAACTACAATTGTCAGTGATGAACAGACCCAGTGATGTAAAGGAGACCCCCGTAGTGTCCATTCCTGATAGTTCCTTGGCAATGCTGCAGCACGTCATACCTGTAAAATCTTCTGTTATTACATCTAAAGAGTTGCCCCTTGTTCCCATTGATTGTGATAAACTCGTTCTTCCAGCTGCCGTCCAATAAATGATTGAGCGTTACTTCCAGGAGCATCCTGCTTCCTTAGCTGCCGTCTGTACTGCCAATGAAAAACAAGACCCTGCCAAGAATGCTACCTTTGCTGCAAATAAATCCACTTCTGGTTACTTCTTGTTTCATGGTAGCATCAATAATGGTCAGACTATCTATCAGCCAGCTATCTTGTTAGATACAGGTGCTTCCAAAAATTTTATGAGCGTGGAGACTGCTGACTTGCTACAACTCAAGTACCATCCGGGAATGCTAGTTAGGGGTGGAAATTGTCAAACATTTCCCTCTTCTCAGCTGAAGAAGCCAGTTACTTTTGTAGTAGCAGGCCAGTCTTTTACCACAAGGTTTTCCGTTTGCCCTACCCTTATGTATCCTATCATTTTGGGAGTGAGTTGGTGGAGAGACCATAATGTATCAACCTCACTGGAGAAAAATGAGCTATAGGTGGAACACTCCTCTGGTACAACTATTTGTATTCTGCTGTTGGATATGTCTGAACCAGAGCAATCATCACAGACCATACAATTGTTTCCTGTCCCTGTCCCTGTAAGTTCATATTTACTGGCATGTTTGCAACCCTGGTCTGCGGCATTTGACGCCACCAGAGGCAAGGTCCTTCCCAAGCACACTCAGTTTGATTTTGACTTTAAGGTTACTGTCAATCTGATTTGCATTGCATCTCCTATTTACCCTTTAACCTTGAAGGAAGATGCATGTTTGGAAGAGTGGACTCGTGACATGTTGGCAAAAGGCTACATTTTTAAGAAGACTTTGTCAATCTGCTCTCTGTTATTGTTTGTTCAGAAGTCTGATGGGTCCCTTTGTCCTTGTGTTGACTACAGGAACTTGAATATCATTACAATTCTGGATCCTTATCCTTTACCTCACAAAGAACAGATCTCTAGATGTGTTGAGAAGGCCAAGGTATTCTTGAAACTTGATCTGTTGAATACTTTCGATCAAATCAGGATTGCACAAGGAATGGAATAGTTAACAGCATTCAGAACCAAGAAGGGTATATTCCAGTTCTGCGTAATGCCTTTTGGATTGAAGAATGCCCTGGCTTGCTTTCAGCGGCTAATTGATTCCGTCTTGGGAGATCTCCTAGGTGTTTGTGCCATCACATACATGGATGACATCTTGGTGTTTTCTCTGGATGAGGAGTCCCATAAGGCCCACTTGTCAGCAGTTGTAGAGCGCATTCTCCAAGCAAACTTGATCATCAAAAGGAGTAAGTGTGAATTCTTTAAACGTAAGGTTACCTTTCTGGGTAATATTATCTTTGAGGATGGCCACACCATTGCCCCTGACAAGGAAGCTGTGGTTTGAGAGTATGCTACGCCTGTGACGGTATCCCAACTTTGTAGTTTCCTGGGTACATGTACGTTCTTGAAGAAATTCACTCCCCACTTGTCTGAGGTGGCTGCCCCTTTATATTTGGCTAGTGGAAAGACAACTTTAGTCTGGGCGCCTGAGTGTGCAAGTGCCTTCTCAGCAGTCAAGGCTCTTTTGTTGTCCTCCCCAGTGTTAAGACATGTGGATCCTGAGCTTCCTTTTGTTGTTTCCACCAATACATCTAAATACACTGTGGCTGGTGTGCTGTTACAAACAGCTAGTGACAGGATTGAGAGACCTGTAGGGTATTTCTCCCAGAAGATGGAGGCTTGAGAACACAACTACATGATTTACGACAAGGAATTGTTGGCTTTAGTGGAATTGTTAAAGCATTGGCACCACCATCTCATGTTGGCACATCATCCATTTGTAGTAAGAACTGACCACAAAGCTCTTCTATATTATTGACAACCCAGGGTTTTGTTGGGTTGCCAATCCAGATGGCATGGTGATTTGATGAGATACAAGTTCCGCTACAAGTTTATTAAGGGATCTGACAATCACTTGGCCAATGCTCTAAGCAGGAATCCCTCACATCTCCCAGATGCTAGTATGGACGCCAAGTTTAATACACATACTATGATTCCAGACAAAGCTGTGGTGCCTTTTGTATTGCCTCCACTGGCTACGTTGGCCATCATGTCCTTAGCTGAGGGTGCAGACCTGGACTTGTATTCCAAGGTTAAGTTTCTGCAACCTTTGGCCAAAGGTTATGATAGGCTATTGGAGCTAGCATGTGCAAACCCAGTAGGTCAGCCTCAGGGTTATCATAAGATTGGTCCAGTCCTATATCATCAAGGTGGCTTGTGGGTTCCTGAGGGCACTATTTGGGATGAAATCGTGGAGGCTAATCATACCTGTCCAACAGCTGGTCATCCAGGGAAAAACAAAACAGTGGAACTTATCCGCCGCCAGTTTTCCTGGAAAGGTTTGACTGTGCAGGTAGCCGCTTTTTTTGAGACTTCCTGATATGTGTTTGATCCAAGGCCAGTTGAAATAAGACTACTGGTTTAATGGTTCCACTTCAGCCTGCTGCAGGCCCTTGGACGTCTGTGTCGGTGGATTACATTGGCGAGCTTCCCAATTCCAATGGGTTTAATGCAATCATGGTAGTAGTTGATTGTTTCACAAAGATTGCACACTTTGTACCTTGCTCAACCACAATTACTTCATTGGAAACCGCTAGGTTATTTGTGAACAGAATCTTCTCTCTATATGGCATCCCAATGGAGATTGTAAGTGACCGTGGTCCTCAATTTATTGCTCAGTTCTGGGAAGCTTTTACTGGAATCATTGGTATCAAATTGTGCCGCTCTACTGCTTTTCACCCCCAGTCCTATGGACAAACAGAGAGGGTAAACCAAAGTTTGGAGGTCTACCTATGTTGCTACACCAATGCGCAACAAGATGACTGGTGTGATAATCTACCCTTGGCAGAGTTCACATATAATAACGCCCCGCACACAACAACTCAAGTATTGCCATTTTATGCCAATGTGGGTTACAATCCTTCTTCCAACATGGATCCTTGTTTGGTTAGCAATGTGGAAGCTGCAACTGATCAAGCTGCTGAATTGAAGCAGGTCCATTGGGAGCTCCAAGTTCCTTGCCGCCGCCGTGACAACTTACAAGGAATACACAGATTGCAAGCACCAGGAAGGTCCAACTTACAGGCCAGGTGATCTAGTCATGGTCAATGCTTGCAATATGAAACTTAAAGTTCCATGTTGTAAATTGGGTCCCAAGCAAGTTGGTCCCTTCAAGGTAGATTGTCAGATTAGTCCCTCTGCCTATCAGCTGGATTTACCTCCTGCTTTCAAGATTTTCCACACCTTCCACAAATGTCTCCTTACTCCCTTCAAAGGAACAGAGATCCCCTCTTCCCAACCCATTATTGTGGAAGTAGAACCTGAGTATGAGTTAAATTGTATTCTTGCTTCCTGCAAGAATTGTCACCGTTTGGAATATTTGGTATCTTGGAAAAGTTGTCCTGATTCTGAAAACTCCTGGCTTCCCCACTACAATTGTTCAAATTCCTCTGATCTAATCCATGAGTTCTACAAGCACAATCTCACTGCTATTGGACACCCTGAACTTACCCTTGCCGCAATGAAACTCCCACCTGCCCATAAGAATTTCTCTTTATCCCATCTCCCAGATGGTGGTATTGTGCCCAGGGCTAAAGTGGAGGGTAATGTCATGGTAAGTTCCATAATGCCAGGTATTGTCCGTCCAAGTAAAAAGGCATGGAAGACCAGGAAACCTGTATCAAAATTGACTGAGTTAACGGATTTAAACCAAACAGTCAATTGAAAATGGGTCACAGATGCTCCAGTATGCCAGCTGAAACCAGCTCCCCCTTGTAAACTGACGTTGATAAATTGACGTAATATGAGGGTCACCCAATATAAGCTCATTAATCAGCATGGTTGTCAGAAACTGGTCACACAAGGGTTCTTTGCAACCTGGACTAGATACTTACTTGAAGATGCCAAAGTAATAGGAGATCAAGACTCAGGTGGTATTGCTTAGTCAATTTTTCTGATATATATTGAATAATTTTTCCTGTTTCAACTCTAAGAGTTGAGTCCTCCTAAATTTACTCAATAAAAATCAATTATCCCAAGTTCATATTTTAAATTTTAAAAATGCATCCTGTGCTCAGGTTGTTGTGGTATATCCTGTACAATCTGATTCTGAACAGAATCATTTCAGGAAGATGGGGCCCAGCATCTGGAACTTCGTTGTCGGCGCTGCAAAATGTTAATTTCATGCCAGCCAATTTTGTAGCTCCTCCCCCAATTCTGGAAAATGAAAATTGTGTCACTTCTCAATGCCCAGAACCCTACACTGAAGATGCATTGATGCTTTCCCAGGTCATTTATCTTGGTTTACTCTGGTTAGGATTGATTGTTCTACTTAATCCTGGAGTTTCAATTGTAAATTCCACAAAAAGATATTTAAAGCCGCGTTGGTGGTTAATCATCAATTCTATTTGGATTTGGGTGGTAATTCCCCACCATTTAGAAATGGCTTCATATTATCCAGTGATTTCTGTCACACAAATTACCTCAATTTATCAACATCAGCTTACAGGGGGAAACCAGATTCAACTGTTGAACTGGAGCAGATGTAACCCATTTTTGATCAACTTTTTGATTCAAATCTGTTAAATCAGTCAATTTTATTAAAGGTTTTCTGGCTTTTCAAGCCTTTATACTTGGCCAAATAATCCCTGGCATTTTGAAATTTACTGTGACAGGGATACCAACCAAGTCAGCAATACAGGAGTGCCATGTCTGGCTCTTGGGGACAATATCCAAGAGGGCAAAGCAGGAAACCTCTATTACAGAAGGGTTGAGGTTTGAAGATAGACTTGTGTCAAAACAGCATGATCAACCCACCAACAAGGTTCTGACTAAGCGTGTTTGTAACCCGCAATCTGAATTCCCTATGACCTGTTCCCAAACAAGGAAGTCAACCCAAATTCCCAAAAGCAACAACATGAACAAACAATGATCCAATGTGGTGGATACCTCAATTTAGAGCCTGATCATTTACCAGAAACAGGCCGCCCCCTTCACTATCTAACTGAATGATCTACATAATCATATTCCTCTTAAAATAATTCACAACAACTATATATTACTATCTCTAAATAAAGATAATTATCTAGTTTTCAATATTTTCCCCTTGTAACTCTGCTAAAATAGCACAGTTACAACATTGGTAGCAGAAGTAGGTTCTCCATCCTACTTTTCCTCTCAAATTCTGCCTGTTGCCTGTACGTGCTGCAGTCAAAAAATCTATAAAAGAACCATGTCTGGCCTCAATGTAGACTGGACGCCCTACAGACCAGGTACTGAAATACCAGAAGGTTTTGTACTGTACCAAAACATGATTATGCCTGTCCCCACCTTTAACACCTTATCAGAGCAGGGGCTCTTTCAAGCACCTACCACCACTCCTTGAGTGACAGACAAAAGTATCATGCCCGCCCATATAGCCCAACGCCTGTGCAGTGCTATCTTGGAGTCTTTTGCTGGAGCCAATAACAACAATGCCACAGCATGGATACAGTTGGCACAAAACAAATTAGCGCAAATGGAATGCCTGCAAAGATTCTGTATTGCAGAGATATTCATCTGCCTCACACACAACACAGGCTCATGGTGCAACAAATGGCATGAAGACCACACTAAGAAAGACTGGGACACCTTCAAGAGTGACTTCTTAGCAAGATTTATAATGAAGGACACTGCCCTCATGATCATATTGCAAGTGAAGAACTTGACCCAGACTGGAACAGTAAAGGAACTCACCCCTGCGTACAAAGAGATCTGCCTACAGGCACCTTCTGACATGGAATTCAACAAACCAGCTACACACCTCATGTACTACAACACACTTAAACAGCACATGATGAGGCACATCAACCTGGATCAATTAAGCAATCTGCAGAGTCTCTATTGTGAGGCAGAGAAAGCAGAACAGACGTCAAATGACCTGCACAAAGCCAAGACTGGAAAGAGAGAGAAACCCAAGGACTGTCACCTGTCAGGTTGCACTAATTTCCCTCCAGATGGCAATAGCAACAACAACAATAGGGTGGGCCACAAGCCCTTGGGATCAAATGGCCACAGTAGCAGGAATAATGGACAGTCAAACCGCACTCACTTCAGGGTCAGCACTACACAAGACAATCAGGACAAGGGAAAAGCCTGGGGAGAGCATTAAGCAAGCCAAGCTCTCCCTGTCAAACTCCTGCCTTGCCCAAGAGCAAGTACTGCCCCAAAGACGTAGACCAATGCCCAATGATCCATGTCTTCTTGGAGGACCCAGTACTATACACCATTGGCAGACATTCCAATAAATTAATGTATTACCCTTTCTGCTTTTGCAGTTACACTGGCTCAGCGCTCCTAGACTCAGGCGCAGATTGCACACTTGTCAACAGCACTTTTATAGACAAGTTCAAGTTAGCCACTAATCCTTTGGAAGTTACAAATTTGGTTCTAGATAATGAACACTGTGGTACTTTTCTACAGGGGCTCTGAGGTAAACTCAGGGGAGTCCTTAACAGAAGGACTTAGAAGGCTGTGAGAGGAGAGGTGCTAACTAATAGCACTTATGGGAGGAGGAAGAAAGGGGGTCTGTCTTGTATAACTGATAGAAGGGTGGAGGACAGAGGCTGGAGGGTGTGTTCTGGCAAGGAACACATATAGATTATAGCACCTACTTTAGTACAACACTATCTTAGCAATACAGTAATCTATATCTGTGAAGATATTAGTAAAGTATTCATAGTACATATCACAGTACAGATAAGTCATAGCAATAATAGCATTCTATAACATTAGTTTTGGGGGAACAGACAGGGCTGTCTGGAACTTGCTCTTTCTATCAGAAGAATGGGAGGCAGCAGGTATACACCAAGGTTTCCTAAGTCCACATGATGAGAAGGAAGGGATGGCACTTGTGGTTGAACCTGGGACACTAGCCTGGCAGGGGTGATAGTATAGCAGGGGTACCTTCCTGTCACCTTTGGTCTCTGCAACAGGAATAGCAGGGGCTTCCAGAGGAAGGGCCTGATTAAAGGTCACTATCTAAACAGTAGTTATGTCCAGCAAAGTTCAAAGTGTGGTATATGTAAATAGGTAGAGATAAAAGGGGATCTTGTTTATTGTGAATGGTGAGGGTCTTATATATGTATACATCATAATGTGTATGAATGCATAGGATCTATTATGCAGGTAGAATAGGCCTGGAATAAAACATCATGCCTTGTTTTCTGGCATCACAAACACTACATCACTGTGAAACACAAGACTGACCCTTTCTCTATTGTGCTGGAAATTCTACACTTCACCATCCTTGGACTATCATTGAATTCCCCAGATTTGATGTTGTACTTGTCCTGGACTGGATATAAAATCAATCCTCATGTGGATTGTGTTACCTCAGTATTGAACATCAAGCGTAAAGGGGTCAACCACCAGATCTATCCCAAATCTATGGACCAACTCATATGTGACCACGTCTTTGTGCACATCACAGAGATACATGAAGAGCAGTAAAACCTCAAAACAATTGATTGGGACTCCTGTCAATATGAATTCATACACTTCAAGGACCACCATAACACAGTTACTCACCAAGACCAGGAGATTGTGGACCGCCATCCTGAAATCTTCAAGAAAGCCTTATCAGTGTTACCTCCAGAAAAAACATACAACAGGCCATTCAGCTCAAAGGAGCCATACCTAAGGCGTGTCCCATCTACTTACTCACCCCCAACAAGGACAACAAGCTATGCGCTTACCTCATGGAGGCGCTGGAAAAAGGACTTATCTGCCCCTCACAGTCTCCCTTTGGTGCTGCTGTATTCTTTGTGGCAAAGAAAGATGGGGCTCTTAGACTTGTATCTGAATACCAAGCACTGAACAAAGTCACCATCAAGAATTGTTACCTGCTCCCACTTATTGACAATCTCTTTGACGCCTTAGGAGGAACAACTGTCTTCTCCAAGATTAATATGACATCAGGATACAGCCAAATCCAAATCAAAGAAGAAGATATACCCAAGACAGCCTTCTGCACCAATTATGGTTTTTAAAATGGTTTGTGCTCAACTTTGGGATGACAAATGCACCATCAACCTTTGTCACCTTCATGAATGAGGTCTTTGTACCCCACATTGGCAAACACACACTGGTGTATCTAGACAACATAATTGTGTATAGCCCCTCAGTAGAACAACATCATAGAGACTTGGAAGCCGTCTTCAGAACCCTGACATAGCACAAACTATTAACCAAGCCATCCAAATGTCAGTTCTTCCACAAACAGCTAACATTTATTGGGCACATAGTGTCAAAAGATGACATCAAACCTGGCAAACAAAAGATTCAAGCCATCTGCAGATGCCAACTCCCAAGGACAAAGAGAGAGCTCCACATCTTCTTAGGAATAATATCCTAAATCCAAAGTTTCATACCTAACTGTGGTGTCCTGATGGCCCTCTTATCTGCAATAACATGCATCAAATCTATGTTTTTATGGACTCCACAACAAGACCTCTGTTTCTGTTTCCTCAAAGAAAAATTGACATCTGTCACCATCCTGCAATACCCCAAGCAAGATGGAGATTATCAGATAAAAACCAACACAACAGGTGCTCCATTGGAGAAGTACTTAATATCAAAACAGATAACATTGATTTTCTTTCCGTGGATTACAAGTCACACAAGTTAATTGATGGCAAATGCTGCTATCCAATCCATAATAAATAGCTACTAGCCACTGTTCATTACCTTGTAAAATGGTGCTACTACCTTGAGAGCCATGAAGAGTTTACAGCCCTAACTGATCACAAGTCCCTCATTTACTTCAAAACCCAGGCCAAATTATCCAGATGCCAAGCGCGCTCAATGGAGCTCCTGGAAAGATTCAACATGAACATTCAATATAAGCCAGGGCCCAAGTTGGTCATGGCTAATACTCTTTCCCAACTGTACATCAGAGCCATAAGAGGGGGAAAAGCTTGCCCCTGAATGGCCTCTCTTGGTTTTCCAAAGCAAGGAAAAAGGTTTCCTGCCAGGTAACACCAATATTACTAAGGAGACTGTCATCAAAAATAGCACCCTACATCAAAAAATGACCAATAAAAGTGCTATCCTGTACATCCCCACACACCAAAGAGGCAACACTATCATACATTACCATCAAGGCCTGGGCCATACAAAGAGTCAAAATCTCTATTAGTTCCTAAAGCATAAAGCATGGTGGCCAACCTTGTATTGAGATGTACAGGAGGTTCTTGAAAAATGTGAAGTATGCAAAAAGTTTGCAAAAAGTACTACCCCCAAAGTTTGTGTTGCTAATTTTCTCTCAACTACCCTTCAAGGTGTGGGCCCTCAATATTTTCAGGTCAATGCCAGGAAGACATAACAACAAAAAGTACATCATCACCACTATCAACTTTTCCACTTTCTGTCTGGTAGCAGAGGGCAACAGCGCCCATGTCAACACTAAAAATGTCAACAGTGGCCATGTCGACACTTTGTCAACATGGCCACTGTTGACTCAAAACTCTGAACTCCTATGTTTTTTGATAGTTGTGCTAGCTTTATTCTTTTTTAAAGCGTTCAGGGGTGCAAACCCAGAAAATACAACAAAATTGTGGCCATCTTGACACTATTCAATATTAAGCTTAATAAATAACTTGATTTAACCAGATTTTTCCTTTACTTTTACTAATAAAAATTAGCTTATTTTTTATTTGTTTTCACAACTTAAAAGTGTCAATGTCAACACTTTTTAAGCCAAACTTATTTTTAATAACAAAACTGAAGCATCTACAGTAAAAAAAACAAGTGCACATTTAAAAATATTTTTATTGAATTATTATATTGAAAAAGACAGCTTGCATACATTTGATTGTTGAAATGTTCATGTTATAAATATATCTGTGGCACTTGTTCCGGCTTTGATATATTAAGTGGATTGGTGGCTAACAGGGATCCAATAATTTAAGTGTGACTTACTATGTAAGTTACTATAGAATTTATTATTAAAAATAATGTCAATACTTTAAATGTCGTTTATTTGCTTGTAATCATCCCCTGGGGTGGAGTTAAGCAAATTAGAGTGGCGCAATTAAGCCTAGATTAATATGCCACCACATATAAAGAATGTTGTAAGTGACGTTGTCAACACTTTAACCTTTCAATACTTGAATACAACTTCTTAACAACTTCATATAAGCACAATGGTAAAATATCATATTACCACCTCCAAAATATAATTTTTAATAAATAAATAAATAAAGAACCTTGATACTTTTTAACTTATTTTTATATGTTTTTTTTTAATTTTTACATGTGAACAAAAACACACAGAAAACAGTTAATTTTTTGCTAGCCTGCGTAAATTTAATTAAGTGTACTATGTTTTTTCATAGTAACTTTTCAAAAAAATGCTGACAGTGACAATGTTGTCAAAAACAATGTCTACAATTTTTGTAATTGACAGTGAGAATTCAGCTTTTTTTACTAATTGTCACTCATAATGTCAACACTTTTCAGCTCTCACATATAAAACTTTATGTTTTATGTAATAAAAACTTCTCATTTTTTGATATATTGTATTTTTGACTTTGTTCTTTCATATTTTCTAAGTTTTAAAATAAAATATATATCTAAATATAATACTTTCACATATTTCTCTTAACTTTTAACTTGTTATTTACAACTTTAATAAAATAAAAACTATACAAATAATTTTTAACTTTTAAATGCCAAGAAAAGTCATCTAAGATTTAATTTTTATATATTATGCTTCTTAAAATGTTTTGTTTGTTTTTTTACATACATTGCTTTATTTTAAACCATTTTACTTATTATTTTAGGACAAGAACACTTCCAAACAGCCAAAAGGTACCAAGCGTCCCTCTAAACCAACCAAATCTATAAAAAAAGAAGCCTGTCTTGTCAAAGAAGGCCACCCCCAAACCATCCCCCAAGCCATCTCCAAATCCCTCCCCTGAGCCCTCTCCTGAGAAGAGCCCTGCTCACTACACTGGGGGAGAGGAAACTGATGGCTCTCTTACAGAGCACAGTTTCTACAACTCGGCTTCTGATGAGGAGCCAACCAAGAAGAAGCAGCAAGGCAAAAAGACCCCTCCCAAAGAAAAGTCTCCTGCACATGAGGAGCACCACAACAAGCCCCCTTCTGCTTCCCCACCCCCACCAAACTCTCCTCCTTCTAGTTCATCAGGGGATGATTCAAAGCCCTGCCCCAATTACTTCCCTGGCTTTTGCCATGCTCCTGCTGGCCCTTGGGACCCTCTTGTGGCCCACAACATCTGCAATGTTGATGGCAAGTTCAAGGTTCCCTCTTCCTTGCCCAAATAATTCCCAATCATGAGTGTAAAGGGTGGGCTGGCCATGGTGGCCAATGGGTATATCTTCAGCTGCAACAATGCCAACCGGGGCTTTAAGAGCTGGCATTACACCTGTGAGGACCGCTCCTGCCCAGCGCGGCTCAACACTGAGCGCTGGGACCTAGTCCAAACCATAAAGGGAAAGCATACCTGCATCAGCCCAACACTATCATCTCCTGCCTCCTGAAGTGGTACCTAGTGCAGATTATGCCCACCTCCAAAGACCTTTCTGCCACCCAGCTGGCTGTGCTTGCTTGCAAGTACCTGTCCCCTCCAACCTCAAGAGGGTCCCTATTCACACCCAGTTGGTCAAGTTTGTGAGTGATAGGCGTCAAGCCTCCAATCCCCTGGCCAAGAGTGCCACCAGCATCAAGGACCTTATCCTCACAGATGCCCTCAAGAAGACAGAGGATGGTGAGATGTTCCTGCTCCATGACAATGGGCAGGAA
The DNA here is from genome assembly GCA_014839935.2 of Entomophthora muscae. Lineage (NCBI taxonomy): Eukaryota > Fungi > Entomophthoromycota > Entomophthoromycetes > Entomophthorales > Entomophthoraceae > Entomophthora > Entomophthora muscae. The sequence goes on from QTSX02003641.1 coordinate 66,694, forward strand.
GTGGAGGATATGATTGTAGCCTACGCCACAACCCAAAACCTGGAGCAGCTGAACACTGCTACCACCTGGCTGTGCAACAGCACATTTGCTACTTGCCCCTCTCTCTTCAAGCAGCTTTGGGTCCTGCATGGGCAGTTCAATGACCATATTATCCCTTTTGTGTTTTTTCTCCTTCCTGGTACCAAGAAAGAGGTCTACACCAGAGCTTTCAAGATTGTCTGGGATGCTTTAAGCTCCCTTCCTGTCAACCAGCTCCCCCCTCCCAACCACACCATAAGGGCAAATCCCTGCTCTGCTGAGAAAGATGAGGCAACCTTAGCTGCTGAGCAGCTAGCTCATGTGCGCTCACTTGGGCCAAAGGGTATCATAATGGACTTTGAGAAGGCTCAGTTCAGAGCCTTCCAGGCCACCTTCAATGGAGAAGTCCAGGGCTACTTCTTCCATTTTAGTCAGGCCCTTGTCAAGAAACTCAAGAGTAAGAAGGACCTTTTTGACAAGTATCTTAACAATGATAAGGAGAAGTGCCGCTTTGTCCTGACTCAGTTTGCTGCCTTGGCTTTTGTGCACCCAGAGCATACAGGGATTGGCTTTGAGGCCCTCCTGGAGGATGCTTATATCAAGAAGCACTCCACCATCTTCAAAGGCTACCTGGATTACATCGAGCAGCAATGGGTGGGCAAGAAGATGACTGCCCAGAGAGGTAAGAGAGGGGCCCCTGCTCTTGGAACTGTCAAGGCGCCTGCCTCAAGGGGGAGATGAAGACCACCTCTAGCCTTGAGGTTTGGCATAAGCACCTGAAGGTGAAGTTTAGGACCAACCCCAAGTTCAACAAGTTCTTCTCCAAGCTACAAGAGGAGAAGGCCCGGACTGTCTCAAAGTTCTGTGACCTGGCCAACTGGGTGGCCCCCAAGAAGAGGAAGTCCAAGGAGCAAGACTACCAGGAGGACGTGCAGAAGGTAGTGAAGAAAAAATATAAGGTGGCAGAAACCAAAAAATACCTTGAAGATGTTGCCACTGCTCTTACTGGTGGCTTTAATTAGCCAAATAAACTTTGCTTTGCTTTGCCTATATATTTTTTACTTTTAAACTTTTTTTAATTTTTTTTGGTTAGTACTAATCTTTTTAAGTATAAATGATAAGTTTCAGATACAGTTTCAATGTGGTTTAGTAAGAAATATCTTATATTTTGTTAATTTATCTTTAAGCTATGAGATATTTTCAGTTATGCTTATAAAAAGTATAATAAATTAAATATAGAATTTTCTTATATTTTTAGTTAGTATGATATATAAAATATCTTTATTTTTGGTTCATTGGAATTTTAATTTTTATGGGAATAAAAATAGTTTTATAATAAAGAGTGTAATTTACATAGTAAACTAAAGAAGTAGTTGCTTATATCTCCTTATTCTTATTACTTATAGTAGTTTTTTATTACATTTTTGAACTCTCTGGGGTCATTTTAATATAAAAATTTATGTTAGAAACTTTTTATATTAAAAATGTTCAGGGTAAAGTGTTTTGTTAATTAAAAAAGTGTCGACATCCAGGAAAGAACATTAAGTAAAACTGGGTCATCACTTTACTATAGTGTCAAAATTAAAAGTGTCAATATGGCCACTGTTGACATTTTTAGTGTCAATATGGGCGCTGTTGCCTAGCAGAGGCAGGGAAGACACATACTGGCAACAATGTTCAACAATTTATTGGGAAGGAAATAATCAGCAATTTTGGCAACCCTAAACTATTGATCACAGACAGAGGCAAAGAATTGACCTCTGAAGATACCAATGTCTACCTCACCAAAAATGGGGTCCAGCACACAGTGATAACACCTTATCATCCACAGGCCAATGGCCAAGTTGAGCAATTTAATGGAAGCCTAGTACAAGCCCTTGCTAAGCTCATAGCCAGGAGACCCAAGGACTGGGCCAAGCAACTACCAACTGCACTCCTTGTATACTGCACCCAAGTGAAAAGATCCACTGGGAAGAGCCCTTTTGAGCTTGTATATTTTACGCAACCAAACATCATTCAAGCCCTTATGGGGCCAAAGTTGGAAATACCTAACAAAGATCCACCTTGTTCTGCACCCCAAGTAACACAAGCCAACAGTGACCAGCTAGAGAAGGAAGAAATATGACTTTGAGACACATTTGTTCCTATTCACATCAGGCACAAAGTTGGGGACAAAGTCTGGGTAATAAATGTAGATATAAGCAAGCTACATCTCAAGAAAGTAGGCCCCACTATCATATTAAAGGTAAACAAAAACATCACTTACCTGATATAAGGACTTGGTAAGTGTAAGCAAGACAAAGCCCTACACCACAATTGATTACAATCTTGCAAGGCCTGACAGAAGCAACAAGTGGCTACACTATCCGCAACCAAGAAACAACTAGTCCAGTACAGCACCTGTGCTCCTAATGAGCTCCCTGACAACCTCCCTCCAGACAAGGCTAACCTTCAGCTGGTGGGTGTCAAAACAGCAGGATTAACCCACCAACAAGGTTCCAACTAAGCGGGTTTGTGACATACAATCCAGCTTTCCTGTGACCTGTTCCCAAACAAGGAAGTCAACTCAAATTCACAAAAGCTACAACATGAACAAACAGCAATCCTATTTGGTAGATGGCTTGATTTGGCACCTGAATCTTTACCAGGAACAGGCCACCCCCTTTACCATCTAACTAATTGATCTACATAATCATGTTCCTCTTAAAATGATTCATAAAAACTATATAATCCCTATCTCCGAATAAAGATAATTATCAAGTTTTCAATATTTTTCCCCTTGTAAATCTGCTAAAACAGCACAGTTACAACACTTGGGTTAGTCTTCAGTGTCACGGCCCATACTGGTGTTTGGCTAGACTCCCACAAGAGAGGCAGGCTGTACCTTAAAGGCCATGTACACAATGTGGACAACCCTGATAATATAGCTGACTACAGTGGCCCATGGACGCCAACTTCCAGTGTGGGGCACAACCTGATTAGCTAGCCCTAACACTGTAATATAGGAAAAACCAAGCTTACTGAAGTCATGAGAAGAAATGGCATCTTGAAAGGGAGGAGTGGAGGAATATCCTTCATAATTGATGAAATCTGGCCTCTAGAATAGTCATAAGGGAGATCCAGGTGGTTGGGATGGTAAAACTCCAAGTCAAGGACACAAGCAGGAGTAACCAAAGGAGTAAAACAGAACCAGGAAGGTAAGGAAAGATGTGTGAGCATTGTTGTATAAATTCACGTAAAGATGCTATCAGAATAATTATATTAGTGCAAAAATATAAAATTCATGCAATCAAAAAAATAAGTCCTTGGTATATAAACCTTTATTTAGATGATGTCAACAATGAGGAAGGCTTACCTTCCTCATTACTTATACTTACTTGGAATAAATTAGTCTCTAGCGCCACCAGAGGTCTAGTGACATTATCTTCAGTGATATTGGCTATTTTCTTAAAGAATTGTGGGTTTAGGCATAGCAAGTGCTGTGAATTGGTTGCTTCTTGATAGTAGTATGTTTGGATGCTGCCTGCCAAAGTGCCATAACTATTTATAAACCCTACAAAAAATTGATTACCCTACCAATTTTTGAGCAATCGCTTGCACAATTTATCATTTCCTGATATAATGGGGACCCAATTTGCATTTGGCGTTAATCTCTGAGGCTTGCGGTATGTGGGCCTCACAAAGGCAACTGTGGTAAAATTGACTCACTGGTAGTCAACAATCTGTTGAGTACCAGGAATTCTACTATCAAGTATGTGAATCTACTAGTATTTTTGGCTTAAATAATTTAAGCTAATTTTTTCTTGTAATTAAGGGGTTTGAAACCAAAATCCAAGATTAAAGATACTGGAAGTCTACTCTGTTTAATAATTCTGTTAGTTAAAAGGCCAATTTAAGGGGTAATTATAAAAAAAATAACTAATAAAAATTAAAACCACTTGTGTTTGACACTCTAAAAGAAAAATGGCCAAGTTGACATATTTTAAGCCAAATCCTAACTTTAATAATTAATGTTTCAAAAGTAACAATTTCAATGCCCCAGGCGGGAATTGAACCTGCTCCTAGCCACCATGCGGGACTAGCAGGCAGGGGAGATTTGCCTGCACCTGGATTTTTGCTTTTCAAAAGTAAATACAGGTGCGGGAACATTCCTGCCCTGGCGGTAGCTGCAGGGCCCCAAAAGCTACGCCCAAGCCTTGGTGGGTTTGGCTGGGCCTGGGCAGGCTATTTTTAGCTGCCCAGTAAACCCAGCTCAAGCCCACTCTCCATTAAGTAATTTGGGGTCCCCAATTGGGGACCCCTTTGTTAATCAAGTTCCTTGGCCTCAGAAAACCTGTTAAGCCAGTCCAAAAAAGGTGATCTAATTGGGAAATCCCCCAAAACCCCAGAAGCCAAACCTTCCAAAATCAATGACCAGCCAAGCCAAGATGGACCATCAAAAAGCCAAACAACTGTTCATGAAAACCCCAAAAACAACCATGGAGCAGCCAACAAAACAGCAGAACCTGAAATACCAAGCCTTGCCACACAGATAGCATCAGAAGAATACCCAGAGGCACCTGCATGTGAGTAAGTATATAAATCAGAAGCACTTGAAAAGTTCTGTATCATCATCCTTACCAAATAAAGTTGTTATGAACCTTTGGTTCACCAATTTGTTTCCATACCTATTTTTGATACTCTTCCATCTGCATACACCCAAGCGTCTCACCCCTCTACTGGGATAGATAGTCAGACTCCAGTTGATAAACCAAAGCCTTTGACTACTACCGTCCACCCAACGCTCTATTTGGCCCTGTGCATTTCACTGAGTATCCTGCCTATCCTGACCACAAACCCTGGACATAGGAAGACTTGCAGTGGTACACCTGCCCAAACGCTCACAAGGAACCCTACCAAATTGCCCAAGACAGCAAAGCAATCATCATCTACCCTTTGATCAACAACAGGAAGTACAACAATCCTGCCGCCTACTTGGTCCCCATGGAACCGCCCCAACACACAAACCAATCATCTCAACCCCCCACTTCTGATGCCTCTGGCCAGAGTAGTCAATTCCTGGGAGTGCTTTACCTTGCGCTCACAGGATTGATTGACTCTGCCTTGCCAGCAGCTGGACCTTGGGCTGTAGCTGGGAAGGCCCTTTCCTACCTGGTAAAGTTAGGTCCCATTATCTGGTGGGCCATTCCAGTACCTGCGTTGACTCCTCCCTCACCTACTGGAGCCCCACAGTACTCTTGGTATCCTGAAAATTAAACATATATGTGCTTATATAAATTTTATTACCAACTGTTATATATTTATTATTAGTGTCCACAGTTGTTAATTAAGCTCCCAAGCACCACTATACTGGATTTAGTGGTCTACATATTAATCAACTACTCTACTTGTTTTACATTATGTCTATTCCAGGTTGTAGATCAAGTGATGACACATAAATTAAGGCTAATTTATTAAAAACAGAAACTCAACTCCCCCTGTTTGTGTCAGGAATATTCCTGACATAAACCAGATCTTTACTGGAGTGCAACACTGGGGAAAATAGAGGATTTTCCTGTCAAAAATGCACAATTTAATTAGGATTTCCCCCCTTTAATTGGGGAAAATAAAAATAAAAATAAAATAGAAGACAAAACAGAACTTGATCAATGTCGGATCAATTTATCATCCAGACAGGCACCCACCACGCCTGCCAGCACCCAGCAGACCTCCCTCTGGCCTCCTGCTTGCCCCTGGGTCCCAGCTGACTGCCAGCCACCCACCCAGGTCCCAGCCCTTACTCCCCAGCCAATCAAAAAACCCCATAAATTGCAGTCAATCAGAAAAGTCCCTGGTTGCAGGAAAGAAATTACTGAATACTGCCTGCCCTTCAGAAGAAGGAAAAATTAAGGATTCTGATTTTAAGAACTATTCCTGCCCAACAGAAGAAAGCCAAACTCAAGTTCTGCATATGACCCACAATTCTACCAAGAGCCAATGTTTTTCTGATGCCCAGGCCACAAGGTTGAATCCAAACTCCAACCAAACCATACTTCCCAAAACAAAAATAGACCCTGGAAATCCCATGAGTTGTAGACACCACATGACCCCATGCCCAGGAAAAATCATTGGCTCCAGTCAAGAATGACCAAACCCACAACAGATAACAGAAGAACAAGAATTTGGCCTTCTTCCCAAGAACTTACTGCCATTTCTAGCTTCAAAGCTTCTGGGATCCCCCATCTCCTGCTTTCCACTCCCATTTGCAAATTTTTGCACAGTAGGGAGCACTATAAATAAAGGATCCCTCTTCATTAATAGCTTGTTCTATTATTGAGTTTAATACCCTCAATAGAGCTAAATTCATTCTCAACTTCCAAGTCAACTCTTAGAAAGTTTGCCCCAGCCTACAGTCTCCAATCCAAGGAATATGTATCACCTCATCTTCACAGCTGTTCTTAAAGCTTGCCTTGGAATTGGAGGATATCAACAGGGACCAGAGTTCTTTGGCCCTTCACCAGAGGGGCTATGTGAGAGAGGGGGGCTAAACTAACTAAGTTTGGCTCCCATCCTGGCAAGATGAACCACCATGATGCCGCCCAGTAGAGCACTGGGATGGCTGCTCAGAGAGGGGGTCAAAGAGAAGAGGCAAGGGACAACTGAGGAAAATATGCATTCAAACCCATCAACACTAACCCAGTGAGCAACCAGGGCGTGCAAGTGGGAGCAGGAGGCAACTTCACAGGTGCTTGAAGAGGTACTGAGTAGTTCTCTCCAAGTTTGGAAGGGTAGGCACTGGTAACTCCTCAAATATGGGGGCAGGAACAGTTTAGTCAACAGTGTGAAAGTACAGGTCATTGCAAGTTAAGCTCTTGACAATTGTCTCCCCTGAAATGAGAAGTTCCCCGGGAAGGTAAAGAAGACTAGAGGGATTGTCTCCTACAAGGAAAACATAAAAAGAGATATGGGACCATAAATTTGGGGAAGTTGTCCAAAGGAGAAGCACAAAGGGGGCCAAAGAAAACACCACAAATCTTAGGACTGGGATGATCATAATAATATAGCCGGCAAAATTTGGAATTGCAGGGTGCTAATATTAGGACTCAAAGCAATATAATTTTGGCTGGGGGCAGCTACAAGAAAAAAAAAGAAGTGGAATAGGAGAAACACTTGGGAGCCTTGGCAGCAGCCTTAGATGTCTTGGGCGGGTGTAAAAAGCAAAAGCGGGTTTGAAACCAGTAAATTCAAAGAAAAAATCAAAATAATAATAGGATATATATGAATTTTTAAGTTGAAAAAACAAGTTTGAACTGTGAGTTTGAAAGGGTAAGCAATAAACACAACAACTAAGTGTTAACTCTATGCTTAGGGATTTGAAAGAGGCTACCAGGTTTGAAAAGGACTGTATAGTGGTAAGTTTCAAAAAGACAAACTACTAACACTTTGCTTTAAAAAAAGAAGAACTTCAACTCGAGTCAGGAAATAAAGACTAGTTTTTTCCTTTGGTTTTTTAAAAAACTATTTAAAGTTTATTAAGGTGAAAATTGACAAGCAGGGGACTCAAAGTCCCCTGGCATTGTTAAAAGGGGTGAGATACTAGGAGATACATCACATGACCCCAAGAGTTTTGTCTGATTGGCTAGAGGATAAATTTTGCTGTCCAAGGCCAGGAGTGCTGGAGAATTCCAAAGTAATTTCCGCGGCTCCACCTGATTGGCTGGAAAACATCCCAGGAATTTCAGATTCATTTGACTTTCTGGGCTTCAATGTGGCGTCTTTTGATTGGGCATTTCTGATTGTTTTTAAAAGTGGGTGACACCATGCCAACAAATAATCCAAATTGATCCCTGTTTCTTCCCAGGGCAGAGCAGCCAGGACCAGGAGATCCACAGGGTAGGCCAGAACAAATCTCTCATCCACATTGTGCACCAAATCCCCTAAGAAATTAAGCAGCTTGGCTGTTATTTTTGGGCCTTTCTTGGTGCAACAGGGGAAAATGGTTCAATCCAAAGTCAAGGGTGAAAGTGAATTTACAGGCTAGGTCATGACTACAACTATGATCCTGGACAACTCAACTCTTCCAACACTGGTCCCTGGCCTTCCCTGGTATCTCCACACTCCACCCTGTCTATTTTGGTGTATAACTCCATGTACTAAGTGCTGACCTATTTTTAGGGAGCTTTGGGAGATATAACATCCACACCAAGGTCTCCTGGTGGTTGATGACAATCTATCAAATTATCACCGCCTTGACTGGCTTCCAGTTCTCCAATTTTCTGCCCTACCTTCTTCAAGTAGTACCAAGAATTTCTGGGTATTACAGTTTGAAACTATTCAATTTCCACATAATTGGTTTAAATTTAACTAATCAAATGCTTGCAATTAAGGCTAAATTAATAAGTGATGTACTATGGGTGCCACTTGTTATCCACCAACTCAATACCTTAACTGGGGGACTAGTGCAGAGAGCTTCTTAAATTTTTAACACTTACTATGGTAAATAACCCACTCACAGCTCACCCTGTATACTCTTACAACTAATAAACATATCCCCACTCTTTTAATTTTTTAACTTATGTTTTAATTTTTTGGGCATATGAGACTACATTGCTTTTGGGTTAACTTTTGAAATTGTTTTTAAATTAAGCAAGTTTTATATATAAAAATCATAGTAATTTTGATTTTTCTGGTTGACTCTGAGAAACTCAACAGTGAGAATTAGAGTTTTTTCAGCTGATCAACAGTGCTGAACTTGACACTTTACTAAGTTTTGAATGTTTAGCCCCCAATAAAAAATCCACACAATAACTTATTTTTTTGTGATTATAATCTAATACTCTCCCTACTACTCTCCATATAATTTTTATTTATTTTTTTATTTTTAAGTATTTTTCATTTATTTAGCCCTAATATTTTATGCTGAAACTAACATCTTTGATGCTTCATCAAATATCACTCATTTTCTATGTTTTACCCTTTAGATCTATACTTTGAGTTTTTATTTTTCTTCCATTTACTTTGTTATGTTCTTTTCTTGATAAATAATACCTTCTTTTGATGAGGAGTGTCACAAGTGACAAACTTCTGTTGAATATGCTCATAGGAACACTTCAACTACAGGATTCAAACCCTGATACCCTGTGGGCCACCAGCCTGCAGGACCAGCCTCCTGGCTGCCCACAGATTTTTGGGCTCAAACCAGAGCAGGATTTGACTTCAAGGAATCCCCTAGAGCTTGATGAACCAAAAACACCTACATTGACACTCCCCATGCTAAAAGTTTCTTTTAAACCAACCAATCAGCAGGCAGGCCAAGCCATAGATCCCAAGATAACTTGGGCCACCACAGAAGGGGAAACAAAGAAACTTCCTATAGAACACGGGCCGCCCAGAGATGACTAACCCCACAACCTGAAAAGTAAATTTGAGTATTCTCATTTCAAATCAGCCAATGAATTAACTCCTGCAAAGGATGTCACCAAGGACTGGAAAAACCTGGTAGACAGCAGCACCCAGGTCAAAGAAATTTTTAAAAGTTTACCCATGGCAGATGGGCATACTTATACCCAGGACTGCCAGGAAGTTGCCCATTGCCATTCTTGCAATAAAGTGACATGAACCTTTGGTTCAACCAGGTTATTCCACATTTGATTTTAGCTCTATTTCATTTTCAGTATACCTCCTGCAGTTCCGCACCTCACACCTGCCAACCCCAAGAAACCGTGGACCAGCTGCCCAAATTCTACTGTCCACCAGGAGCTCCCTTTTGGCCTGGTACATTTCACTGAATACCCACCCAACCCAGCGTATTTGGAGTTCACCTTAGAGGAAATCCTAATCTACAACCTAGAGATTAGAACTAGAGAGACAGAAACTGTTTACAGAGAGGGCACCAAAGTCACCATACCTCCTCTGCTATTCCGCGACAAGTACAACTACCTGCCTGTATATTTGGTTCTAATGACACCACCTCTCACCATGCGGCCCAACTGTCTGCAAGAATCTGTTGCAGCCAATGAATTCAATTCCAATCAGATATTTGGAGTAATGTATATCACTCTTACTGGCTTGATTGATTTGATGGTGCCTGCAAGCAGACTTTGGACCCTCCTGGGCAAATGGTTATCTTATATTGTAAAGTTAGCACCAATCTTGTGGTGGACCCTTCCTTCTGGGCCTGCGGGCCGTCTACCTGTGAGGTCCCAAGAATCTCCCACAGGTTGGATCCCTGACAAGGAGCGCCTTTTGGGGAAGCTTCAAATATGGAGTTAAGAAAGAAGAGAATTATATTTTATTGGATAATACTTTGGACTTATATAGCTTTAGCTGTGGAAGAGATTTTTTTGGATCAAGCCTAGGGGTTGGTCATGTGCAGGGTGGGTTCAAGTTGCTTAATACTTGAAAAGTCATGTGGTATTGCTTGGTTGTCATTTCTGGCATGTTGAACTGTATATTGGAAAGGCACTAAATTGGGCAATGACTGGATGTTAAGTGGGTTAGCGGTAGCCAGAATACTAATACATCCAGATCCTTGACACTCTGTATATTTTTTACTTATTTTTTTGCTTTTCTTTACCTCTTTGTGTTAATATATCTTTTCAATTATTTTATTTACAATAATAAACTTTTTTAGCCAAGATTTAACAAGACTACCAAGCCTGCCAAGTGCCAAGCCTCAAAGGGCTAAAAGGACCCTGTAACCACCCCCAAGTGTGCCAAGAATCCTGCAAAGGCAAAGGCAAAGACTCCAACTCTCTCTTCCCCAACTCTATCTCCTCCCACCTCTTCTCCTCCCGCTCCTTCACCCTCATCTTTCCCCTGCAAATCCTTGCCTAATAAAAACAGTGATTATCTAACTGACCACTCCTTCTATCAGTCAGAGGCTAAATCTGAGCTCACAAAGGAGCGCCACACCAAGAAAGGAAAGGCTACCAAGGAGCCTATATCTTCTTCTGAAAAGAAGAAGGAGGCCTCTAAGCAGGCCTCAAATAACCCTTTCCCTCCCCCTGATGGCTCTTCTCTCCTCCCTTTCTCTGACCCCCAGGAGTAGCCAGAGGACTACTCCAAGAAGTTTAAAGCTTCTGGACATGTGGCTTGGGATCCACTGGCCATCCACAACATTTTTAATGTAGATGGGGAGTTCAAAGTTCCCAAGTGCATCCCTTGTTTTTTCCCCATCATGTTAGTAAAGGGCGGCCCTGGCTATGTCACTGACAATTACATTTTTAACTGTAATAATCAAAAGTGCGCCACCAAGAGCAAGCACTTTGTATGTGAGGATAAGACTTGCAGGGCACAGCTAAACACCAAGGACTGGGAGCAAGTAACTTCCAAAAAGGGGGATCACTCTTGTGAGCCCCCCAATCATCTTATAACCTGGATTTTAAAATGGTGCCTGGTCCAGGTGATCCCAACATCCTCTCATCTCCGAGCATCTGATATGGCTATTAAAGCCCCGCAGCATTTAAAACCCAACAATCTTAAGTTAGTAACAACCCAGGAACAGTTGGTTAAGTTCATAAGCAATAAGTGTATTGCTGCCAATCCCCCCAAACCCTTGGACGTCCTCTTGGAGCTTACACTCACCCACAAGCTCAAGCAGCTTCCAAGTGAGGAGTGCTTCCTCCTCCATGATGATGGGCCTGGCAGTAATGACCTCATAATCTTTTATTCCACTCAGCAGAACCTGCTGGAGTTAAAAAGGCTTCAATCTGGCTAGTTGATGGTACCTTTGCCACTTGCCCCCAGATGTTCAAGCAGCTCTGGATGATTCATGCCCATATTAACATCTGGGTGATTCCACTTGCTTTCTTCCTTCTCCCTGAAGCCACTGAGGCCATCTATACCTGTGCTTTTACCATCCTCTTTCAAGCACTTTCCCTCCTTCCTGACAGCAACAATGCCAAGAAGACCCCCTACACCTGTGCCAACCCTTCTGCTGCTGACAAGGACCAGGCCACCCTGGACTTGGAGGAAAATTTAAGGCTGAGAGCTCTGGGGCCTCACATTTGCATCATGGACTTTGAGCCTTCTCAGCTCAATGCATTCAAGCAGCTTTTTAGCAGGGAGGTTCAGGGGTGCCACTTCCACTTCTGCCAAGCAGTTGCTTGGAATTTACAGGCCCATCCCAAGCTAAGTAGGTTGAGCCAGAGGGACACTTTGAACACCTGCAAATTTGTGCTGGCATAATTCAGTGCCTTGGTTTTTTTAAAGCCAGAGCACACTGCACAGGGGTTTAAGGCTCTCTCAAAGGATCTTTACATAGCAAAGCATCCAGAGTTCAAGCCTTCCCAAAGTACTTCAAGCCCCAGTGGATTGGAAAAGTTGATACTCAGAGGCAAGGTAAGGCCTGAGCCAGGGCCAGCTGGAATGTGTACTGGGCTGCTGTGAATGGTGAGCTGAAGACCACTTTGGAACTTGAGGTGTATCACAAACACCCCAAGGATAACTTTGGGCTCCACCCAAAATTCAACAAGTTCCTTTCCCTCCTCCAGCACAAGCAGGAGGAGATAATTTCCTAGCTGTGTGACTTGGTCAACCACATGCCCTCAACAAGCCCAACACCAAGTTGACCTTCTTTATCAAGGCCATCCAAAATGCGGCCAAGCACAAGTATAAGGCCTCAGAGATCAAGAAAAAGATTGAGCTCATTGCAAATGCCCTCTTGGAAGGGGCCAAAATGAAAAGGGTCAAAATAGGGGGAGGAGTAAACTTGCTTTCATATATGATTTTTACTTTAAACTTTTATCTTTTTAGCTTTATTTTTTACTTTTTAGTTTTAGTTTTTCTATTTTTTAATTTAATTAGATATTAATAATTTTTTATGTATATATTTTAAGTTTGAGATAAATAGTTATAGTTGAAAGTGGATGAAATATCTTAATTTTTGTTAATTCCCTAATAAAACATAAGATATTTACAGTTGTACTTATATGAAGTATATCAAATAAATATATTTATTTCATTATATTTTTAAGCTTTATACCACATCAACTATATTTATTTTTTTTCATTGGAAGTTAAACTTTTATGGTAATAAAAATATTTTTACATTAAAGAGTGTAAATTGCATAGTAAAATGAGGAATAATTGTTTATTTCTCCTTATTATTATTATTTAAGGTAGATTTTTATTAGTATTTTAGGTTTTTGGAGGCTGTCAAGATTTTGGGGTCTTGAGGAATTGTCTTTATTAATAGTCATTGTCAGAAAATCACGGACCATGGTATTTTATCATCCACCAGCTGATATCCTAAGTCTTCTAACATTAGGAAAGTACAGAGAACCTGTGACTTGGCGTAACCTTTTACCAGAATATTTGTTGTCATCAGAAGTAGCAAGTCTGACAGGGCCCAAGGCCCGGAGGATTTTGGACAATTCTTCCTACTTCTGGATATAGGTTCATAAGTTGTCTCTATATTTTAATATAGATAATTATACTGTATGACAACAGTATCATCTTTTGCTCTCCACTAATAGAACTTAAGAGAGGATCACATTGAGGGAATAAGACTTGGATCAATCATCAAGTTGTTAAGAAATCATCAGTCTTTTATTCTAATGGACTGCTTTAAGGCAGCCTGCCTGCCCGTGTTTTATCAGAGTTAGCTCACAACGCTAAAAGAGACTGAAGTAGCATTAGGGCAACATGGCAGGAGGCCCAGCCTTTTAGGGGTGGTTTTAACAGAAGGCTAAATTGACATATTCCACAGATTGGTGTTTTTTCTGTCTACCTGGACCACTTTCAAGGCTATCTAGCCAGTGTTTGGCTACTAGTTCACGGAGATGATTGTTTCACTTAATCAGAGCTACTCTAATACAACAGGCTCAAAGCCTTTTTATCTTAGAGTGTTTGGCCTGGAGGACCAGTCCATTTTGGACTCTTCTAGAAGTGTTTCAAATGACAGCCCATGTGATGGCCCTTGTTCTAGGATATAATTAAAGATTATAATAGTAATTATTATGGGAAGCATGTTTGAGAGAGTTGTTGAGGTGGACTAATTAATTGTGCAATATCTACATGATTTGCTCATTAATTAAGAATAGGGATTTTGTTAATGCTAGGATATGATTTGATTATTGGTTTCACAAATCTGTGGTCAACATTATTTTTTTGAAACCATTCCTAAGAGCAATTGTAAGCTGACCCGCGTTATTTTGTTGAACCCGTTAATTAGTCAATATTCCAAAATCCTGACAGTCATTGTATGGGGGTTGTTGATAGAGATTGTATGACAAGAATCTATAGCTATCAATTGGATCTTAGGGTACAGCTACAGCCTGGCGGAGTCTTGTCTGGTCGTAGGAGAAAATACACAGGGTCTGCAAGTAGACAGTGGTGCGCTCTACTTGGATACTTCTGACTACTAGGCGTTGGCTAGTAGTGATACAACAATAGAGATCTTCAATCTCTATCTTCAAGGGTGAATATTCTGCTCAATCTCTAATCAGGAGATCACCTTATATAGGGTGGATAAGCCCTCTTGCCAGATTATAATGACGCTTTTAACTCTTATTAGTCAGTCTATCTGTTACCCAGACTGCTAGTTTCAGCCCCCAGAGTTAGGCAGTCATGCTGGTCTGGCATGGGACTTCAATAGATTGCCGGATCTCAGCTTATCTTATCAGCATAATGGCAACATATTGTTTGCAGTTTATACATGTGCAAGTTTAGTTACCTGTCAACTGGGTTTTTGCATCATGCAGTACTCTTCTGAGCAACCTTCTATATTAATCATAGATTTTGATGTTTCTTCAAGCGCAAATGTTTGGCAGTAGCCATCTTGCATTATTATTTGAGAACACTCTGTCTTATTGGCTGAGGAGTGTTCTGTGATTATAGTCATGGATCATCAAGCCTGTTTAATCAGGTTTGATCTAATGAGGAGACCATTATCAGATCAGGATCAATCTTTGGAGTAATAATAAGAGCACTGATTACCTGAGGCCAGGAAAGAGATCCACTGATACTTCTTTAATCTTTCCAGCTTCATGGCTTTTGGTTGTCTTAGCCAATCAGTCAGTGAAATAATGATCAAGTCTACCATATTATTCCAGAGTCCTTACAGAGGCCATTTTAGTATATCATAGCTGTATAGATTAATTTTATATAATGAAATTTTTCAGTACATCAATATCTCTTGATTAAAAACGTGTCAACTTCCAGTAGTCAATCAGGGAAAAAGCTGAATTCTCACTTTACTTAATAGTCAATCACCAGGGAGTCAAGCATCAGGGAGTCAATTTACCACAGTTGCCCTTGAAAACACCTGTCTATTTTAGGTCATTAAGGGGGTTTCTCCTCTATAAGTGCAATAGTAAATTGTTTTCATGCATTTTGTTGTATTGTGGCAAGGCATGCTAGCTAATTGTCTTGGACATTCTGGGCCCTGAAATCCAGGGCAAAATTAAGGGAACAACATTAATTTACCGGGAAGATTGCTGTCAGATATTTCATCTATCCTGAGTCTCAGGGTAAACCTCTTAGCTTAGTGAACAACTTGAGCCCATCTCCCATGCCCGTAACTGACAAACCAAACTCACATTGCCATAAGACTTCAGATGAGTTGGATTCTTCCAAACTCCTCTCTAAGAGTTCAGCTCCATCTAGAACAAATACAAAGGCGCTTGATTCCACAGAGGCGTCAACATTCCTGCCCCCTACTGCAGAGAATAGCTTGGGTATCCCTAGATATCCTTTGAGATCACGCTGGCCTGCCAAGGCTATAAATTTTCAGCTTTTAAGTTCTCAATAAACTTATCATTTATTGCTCTAAGCCATTAACCTTGAGTGTGGTCTTTAAATTTTAGGAGACTTATAACTGAAATTTATAATCTCTATTCACTGTCTGAAAATTAGCTATTATTTTCTGCAATAATTTTTAACCTCTTTCCTTGAAAAAAATGGACCTCTATTCTACATCCATCTTCTGGAAAATTACTTGAATACCTTGTTGGATGATATTAGTTAAACTAATGCTATACCTAAGAAATAATTAATCCTAAAACAAGAAGCAAAAGAACCAGTCAAGATGGAGCTAAATATACTCAGATCTTTATTCCTTCTAAAACCATGGACAAGTCATTGATGCCTTGTTCATTGATGCCACTCCTTTAAGAACTCATTATCCAAATTTAGATACAAAGATTCCAGCACATATGAATTCAAACCACCTCACTTTCATTTGTCTCCTGTCACTTCCACTAAGGTTAAGGATTGTACCTTGCCCACTAAAGATGACACCAGGTATTATATTATTTCCCCATATCCTGTGAAGGCTATAAATACCCCTTTCTTACTTTCTAATCAGCTTAACATTCCTTGCTCTTACCTTTTCTTTGATTATGATACCTGTATAGTGTTAGGGCTTAACAGTTGCAGTATATTTGCGTTTAATAATAGCAGCATCTAAGTGAGGATTCTGCTATAGCGTTTATCATAGCTGAATCTAACTGAGGAGTTTGCTATAGTGTTTATTGTTTTCAAATCTAGCCAAGGGTTCTGCTTCTAGGTTGCAACTTTTACTTACCCTGGATTGTAGCAGTGTTGTCTTTTCTAATTACAACATTGTAGCCCCTTCAAAGATCTGGCCAATCTCTTTCTAAGATGTCTCTCTTGTTCCCCAAACCAAGAATTTGACACTAACCATTGCTGAACCCCATCAGGATAGATTCTGCAATTAGGTCATAGCTTTGGTTTAACCCTTGCAAACAATAGTAGCTGTACCCTTCAGTACGCTTAAGTTTCAGCTCTTATGAAGGGCGGGCTTTACATTTTACTGCATCCATCTCCTTCCTGTGACAACCTTAAAAAACCTGACAGGGGGATCATTTTAAGGATCCTCAACCAAAGTCTGGGTCTTTGAGGAAGTTGCATTAGCCCTGGGAGATAACATGAGAGGCTTCAGGGGGGTCATAAAAGCTTGAATTAATTATCTGAGGGCTTGGGCAACAGACATGGGGCAAACAGACCCTGAGGAAGTCTTTTAAGGCTTGAGAATTGACTTCCAAGCCAGTTTTTGCTTTAAAATTAATCAAGAATAGCTTATATTAGGCTCTTAATAGATCTATAATAAAAGGCTGGGATCAAACTTGCTTATGAAAGAAAAATAGGTAAGCTATAGCAATCTACACTAATAATTACTATAGAAACCTGCGGTGAGAACCCCAAAAGCGGGGGATATCACAGGCAGATAGAAAAGGCAAGGTTTTTATCAAAAATCTTTAGGATAACTGTGGGGCTCTTAAGGCAGAGCCTAAGCTTAGAGATAAACCTTTAGTTTCATTATGAAACAAACAAGCAGGGACCCACAAAGGGCCTACTTGGCTTTTACGGATAAACATATTGACAAAGAATCACCCAGAGAAGGAGAGCCTCCTGGTTGGGTAATAAATTTTCAACCCGGTGTCAGGAGGGTCAGAAGCTTTTAGAATCATATCTGAAGTTGGATCTGATTTATTGGGAATATTAGGAAAGATATCTTTCCACAGAGCTTGGGATCCAGGGCAGGGTGAACTCTCAGATTTGGCAACCATTGATTGGATGTAGCAAGTTTGCTTAAGATAAGAGGCAACCCCATCTAACAAACAGTCTAGATTGATCATGGTTTCCTCCACATTTGGATATAGGAGTTGGGCAGTGTGGGGGCCATTTGGGAGGGATATGCCAAGGCAAATCTCTCATTATTTGTATGTACTAAATATCCTAGAGAATTTAGGGGTTGGGCAGGATTTTGAGGAAATTGTTTGGACTATTTAGGGAATAGTGCTCTATTCAGGACCAAGGGTGCGTAACTTAACAAGTATCCAGCTGTGGAGATACTGGTAAAAATACTTTCTTGGCTTAATCCTTAAAGAAATATGTGATGTGATTAGGATTTTTTTCAAAAAAAGAATCATATAGAAAATTTTTCAGCAAAATCAAGCTTGAAATCAGGCAGCTTAACCAGAGTTACCAAAGGAGGGAACAATACTGTACTGATGTATAGCTTTATCTTATAACTATACACTGTTTTTGATAGCTTTTTTGGGGAATAGTTGATCCACTATACAAGACCTTGGTACAGAGAAGTAATCTTTATCATATATATGTACTTAATCAGTGGTGGTATCTCAGATGAAAGCCTTGTCTTGATATGTCTGGGATATGGGTCTTGGTTGGATCAAGTTGAGTACAGGGGTTATTTTTGGGCTTGGGACCTGGCTGGAGGTTTGGCCTGCAGCTTGGATATTTTTGAAAATCCTGGATTCTAGATTTGCTATCATTGGGTTTATTGCTGAGTTTACATTGTACTTTGACTTACTGCTCTCTCTTGTTTTTTAACTAGACTTTCTTGTATTTTTTCTTCCTGGAAGTGTTGCAGCTGAACTATATATAATTCAGCAGTTGGGAAAGACAAAAATTCTTGGGGATTGATAGTGCATTAAAAATATGATGATATTAGTGAGAAGGGTGAGGATTATTATGCTGTGCAGAAAGGCTATTGGGCACCAAGAGGGTAGCAAATGTATCATTGATCAAGGTAGGGATTGACAGTGTCTGCATATAATTTTTGGGATTGCTGCTGTAAATTGGTTGCACTCCTTATATGGGAATATGGGATCTATTGTGCTTGTGGGTTAGATGATATCATGATTTTAACATGGCATGAGGTAAGGCAAGATGTACCCCCTGTGTGTTGTGAGATAAATTGGTAACTGAGTTGTCCAGCTTTTTGCAACATTCTGATGTATTACAGTGTCAATAAACAAAGCTACATATGTTATCCAGTAGCTTGGCTGGTTTTAAGCCAGGATGGTGGTAGCATTACTGGGAGGAATGGTGATTAGCTTAAATCTTGATTTATATATTTTTTTGAGGGTGCATTGGCTTAGTAGTGCTTGGGCCGGGGAGCAACGTTCTGGCACTGGGAGGGGTCGACTTCACCCAAGCCGAGGGCCAAGGCAAAGTTAAAGAAGACTTCGGTCGAGTCCATCACGGTGCCAAACATGTGAGAGCCAGGGCCCGAGGCAAAGACACCCACATCGGTCATGGAGTGGACAGCCATATTTGAGTCTACTGGTAGATTACCGCCAAAGAATATCCCGCCCTGGTGCTGGTCGGGGTTGGGTCCATACACTGAGTACTTGTGATTGGTGTCATGGACATCACTGGTTGGGTTGCGGGGATGGGTGAGGTTCATCTGGAAGTTCTCCAGGATGTCGGGGTGGTTGTTGGTAGCGGCAGCAAGGACGGTGCGGACGTTGAGGGAGTCGGGGAACCCGTCGCCGTCTTTGTCCTCGTAGTCAGGCCACCCTGCGTTTTCATAGACGCCGATGGCTTGGCGCTTGTACAGGTTGTTTGGGGAATCGGGGGCTTGGTTAAAAACTTTGGTATCGACTGAGCCGTAGACGTCAAATCCATGGCCGTGGTCAGCAGTGATGACGATGAGGGTCTCAGGATCATTCTTGCGGGCCCAGTCGACAGCAGCCTTGATGGCCATGTCGAGCTCGATGATCTCTACTAGGGAGCGATGGTAGTCCATGGCGTGCATCTGCTTGTCAGGCGAAGCAGCTTCAATCATGGCAAAGAAGCCAGCGTCCCCACCACGCTTCTTGAGTAAATCGAGGGCGACTTTGGTCATGTCCACAAGGGTAGGCTGATCAACAGCATCCTTGCTGTCTCCGAGTGGAGAGGCTCTGTTCCCTTTGAGATTCTGTGGGTTCATCTGGCGGTCGACATAGACGTTCATGTTATCCTGGTGGAAGATCCCCAAGAGAGGCCCATCCCCCGAGTACTCCCGTAGCTGCTTGCCAGTGAAGATGGCGTCGTAACCAAATTCCTTTTGGAACTTGGTGTAGTAGTCTTGCTTCTTGAAGGACCTGCCGCCTGTTTTGTTGTGGAAGTAAGCACCACCGCCGCCAAGGAAGACATCAGCAATGACGGGGGCGGTTTCGTTCGACGCGCCATAGATGAGCTGATCAAGGATCTCCGCTTTGGTTTCTCTGCGGCGGGTATGGGAGAAGACAGCCGCGGGGGTGGCGTCTTGGACCTCGGCAGTGGTGACAATACCAATGGCCATCTTGCCACCCCTCTCCGCACTCCGTCGCCGCGCAAGCTCAGCCAGCAGCTCCTGCTTGGGGTCATCAAAGTTGTTTGGGCTGGAGTCGGGATATACACCTAGCGCATTCACCGCCGTCTTGTGTCCAGTGTGGTAGGCGGATGCGGAGTTGGCGGAATCGGTCATCATGGAGTCGAGAGAGTGGGTGTGGATAAGCCCAACGTAGTCCGTCTTGTCCATTTCAAACTTGTCAAAGTACTTGCCAAACCGCTGCTTCTTGGCCATGACGCGAGCAGCCGTAATCATGTTGATGGTGGTGCCGTCAGAGATAAACAGGATAGCATTGCGCGCCAATCTCTTGCAGCTAGCAGGGCGAACAATCCATTCCACCTTGTGCTCGACAGCGTTGTTGTAGGTGACGGTGGCAATGTAGTGGCCAGGCTTCTTGAACGAGAGGTTGCGCCAAATCTTGGATGCGACATTGACTGGTACGACGCGCGAAAGGTCCCCGTCTAGCGCTTTGAACTTATCCACAGAATCACGCGTGTATCCAAAAGTCCACTCTTCCAAAGTAGGCTCAGCCGCCTTGCACTCAAAAAAGCTGGCCAAGCTAGCTGCAAGCTCTTCCTTGCCGTTGGCCCCTACCCGGGCCACTGAAACCTTAAAGTTCTTATCGGGAGCTCCCCCTCGGTCGTTGTGCATCTCCACGCGGACATCGAACTTGGCTCCGGTCAGGAATTCGGCGCCATCGACAGGAAATATACATGCGTCACCAGGGCACGCTGAGAACTTGATGCGCTGGATACCAAGCACCCCACACGCCAAAACAAGCCACTCAAACCTATAAAACATTTGAGTGCTCCAAATCCATCCCCCAACCTTTATACGCCACCACGTGTGATTCCCTCGACTCAGGAGAACATCAAGTTGATCATTTGGATTGCGTTTCCCGCCGAAGTTGATTTCTCCGCCCATACGTCATCAAGCAATTAAAGTGGCATTAATAACTGCTTAGTGCAACTCAGCCATTATGATTTGATGTAATAAACAATCCAACAAACCTTTGTCTATAAAACCCAATCTAAAAGCCTCTTTTGAATCGACCAGCTAAAAGATAAACTCCTCCCTTTTTAAATGCACTAAATAACCCATATTAAAACATGTTTTGGATTATATTTCTACATCTTGTTAAATTTAGGTAACTTGGTAAGAGCTTTTCATATTCCAAAGGTTACATTGCTTTTGGGTGAATGTACCGCCAATCAACAAAGTGATCCACATCGACTGCTAAAAATGAAAGCAAAGCCCGAATATTTTTTTAAAAAAATAATAAAAACCCATTTTAAGATGACATTAACATCCTTGGAGATTTATCGAAATCTTTGCGCAAATAATCAACAGTGGAAATCTTATTAAATCACAGCCAGTATTTATGTTTGAAATTTATACATTCTTTTACAGACATGATTTCAGAATTTTTCTTATCCACGCAAACCTTACGTGAAAACAGCCCTCTCTGATGAAACTTTTAACTTGGAATATGCCTTTAATGTAAGCTATACCTCTTTGAACATACAGTTGGTTTAAGAGGTTTACGTGTCTAACCATAAAAGGCTACATTCCTACAATCCTCCTATCTCAATTACAAACTCCTGCCCCGAATATATCCCAGCCAACATCAAAATTAAGCCCTCCACGGGCTCGGTGAGGAAACCCCTAAAACCCACATTTGGCTAGATGCTCCAAACAACTCGACCATTTACTCAACATGCACCCTGGGTCGAACCCTTGAATCCATGGACGTCTGGATCACACGCCTAAAATTAAATCATTTACAGTAGGGATTTAAGTAAACGTACCGCCCATTAAAAGCGATTACCCACGGCTTCCCCAATTCGGAGCTCGCCCTAGATCCATGCCAACCCTCAATCCTAGGGCCATCAGATCCTCACCCTTGGAGAATTCTCGCTTAGCGTTACGGAGCTCTACAGGACTAACACCTCGCATTCCAGGCCAACCCCAAGTTTGATGACCCATATCTTAAAAGGGCCCGCCAGATCACCGGATTATCTCATCGACCACTTTGCATACCAACTAGAGTAGGGACGGGCATTAAAGTTATCACGATTCTCATGCAAGCTATTCCTTTCGATTTAAATAGATATTTATTCGTTTATTTGATTAGTATTTTACTATAATGATCTAAAACAAACTGTGGTTCAATCAAGACTATCATTATGAGATGGACGTGGACAAGCTGTAATAAGCTGTGGCTAAAAAATAAAATCCAGCAACCGAAACTGCTCCAATTTTACATCCTATGCCTTGCACAAAATGAAACCACCTTCCTTTTATACCTTGTGACCTACACACCAGAGTGAGGCACAAACCGTGACCTACTCCTAAAGTTGCCAACAGATCCACACATTGTTTTGCCACCCAACCCCTGTTTGAAAACTGTTTTGTAACTCTGCTATCACAGACATAGTTTTCCCAGGTGTTGCCAGGCAAAAGTGCTGCCACTTTTGTCAGAATACCACATCCCAGTGGGGGTTCTGTTGGCCTTGGCTGCCAACTTGTGCTGTTGGGAGGAGGGGAGAGCCCACCATAGGAGGGTAATAATGTCGTAACTGTGCTGTTTTAGCAGAGTTACAAGGGGAAAAATATTTAGAAGATAGATAATAATCTTTATTGTGAGATAGTGATTATATAGCTATTGTGAATCAATGGATAGCAGGAACATGATTGGCGATCACATGGCTGGATGAAAGAGGGGATGGCTTGATCCTGCTAATGAGTCAAGCGCTAAATTGAGGTTTCCACTGTGAAGGATCATTGTCTGTTCATGTTGATGGATTTTGTAATCCAAGTTGACTTCCTAGTCTGGCTTCGAGTGACCGGGTAATCAGATTGCGGGTCACAAACCCGCTTGGTTGGAACCTTGCTGGCGGGTCGAGCCTGCAGTTTCAACACCCCCCGGCTGAAAGTTGGCCTCCTCTGGAGGCAGGTTGTCAGGGAGGTTGTCAGGAGCCTGGGCGCCATACTGAACCAGTTGTTGTTTGGTGGCAGACAGGGCGGTTTCTTGTTGTTTATGTCTTGCTTTGCAGGGTTGTAGGCAATCATGGTGTAGGGTCTTGTCTTGCTTACGTTTGCCAAGCCCTTGCATGAGGTAAGTGTTATTGTTGTTTACCTTTAGGATGATTGCTGGCCCTACTTTCTTGGGTTGTAGTTTGCTTTTGTCAACATTTATGACCCAGACATTGTCCCCAACTTCATGTCTATTGTGGATGGGGGCAAATGTCTTTTGCAGAAGTTCATTCTCTTTGGCTGTTTGCTTGCTGTTAGCCTCTATTAATTGAGGGTTTGAGTGTGAAGGGACTTCACTTGAAATTTATAGTTTAGGTCCTGTCAATGCTTGAATGATATTTGGCTGTGTGACGTATACCAGTTCAAACAGGCCTTTTCTGATGGATCTGTTCACTCAGGTTTGAAAACACAAGTAGTGCAGTTGATAGCTGCTTATACCAGTCTTCAGGTCTCCTGGCAGTGATTTTGGCTAGGGCTTGCACAAGGCTACCATTAAGCCGCTCTACGTGTCCATTGGCCTGTGGGTGGTATGGTGTTGTGACGGTGTATTTGACCCCATTTTTGGCAAGGTACACGTTGGTGTTTTTGGAGGTCAATTCTTTGCCCCCATTGGTTATCAGAAGTTCTGGCTTTCCAAACCTGCTGATTATTTCCTTGCCAATGAATTGTCGGATGTTGTTACTGGTGTGTGTTTTCACCTCTTGGGCTACTGGCCACCTTGTTGCAAAATTGATGGCTGTGATGATGTATTTTTTGTCATTGTGCTTTCCTGGCATGGGGCCCACAATGTCAAGAGCCCATACCTTGAACAGTAGTTGGGTTTGAATGGGGAGTACAGACTTAGGTGGGGTTTCACTTTTGGCAAACTTTTTGCAGACCTTGCACTGTTCTAACACTTCCTGGACATTGTGGTATAGGGTTGGCCACCAGGATTTATGTTTTAGGAATTCATATAGATTCCGGCTCTTAGTATGTCCAAGATCTCTGTGGTAGCAAAGAATGGTATCAACTCGTTGATGTGTGGGAATGTAGGGAATGGTTGTGCCATCCAACATTTTTCTGTGTTGAGTCCCGTATACGTCAGCAAAGAGGTTCTCATTCTTGATGACCGTTTCTTTGATGATATCAGTTATGCCTGCGGGGAACCCTTTGTCTTTTGTACAGAGCACTAGGAGAGGCCAGTCTGGGTCAAGCCCATTATCTCCCCTAGAAGTGCGGACATACAGGCGGGATAGGGCATCTGCCATGGCGAGTTTGGCCCCGGGCTTATATTGGATGAGCATGTTAAACCTTTCTAAGATTTCCATCCACTGCGCTTGGCGACGTGACAGGTTTGCTTGTGTCTTAAAATAGATGAGCAACTTATGATTGGTTAGTGCTGTGAATTCTTCCTGCCGTTCCAGGTAACAGCGCCATTTGACTAGGCAGTGTACAATGGCCAACAGTTCTTTGTTGTGGATTGGGTATCAACACTTGCCATCCGTCAGTTTGCGCGGCTTGTAGGCTACAGGCAGGAAATCACCATCACTATTCTTAATTTGTAGTACTCCCCCAATGGATGCATCTGAAGCATTGGTTTCCATCTGGTATTCTCCGTCTCATTTGGGGTATTGTAAGATGGGTGCTGTTGTGAGCTTTTCCTTGAGACGTCTGAAACAGAGGTTGCGTTGGGGGGTCCATACAAACTTGGACTTGGCACCTGTTATGGCAGACAGGGGGGCGGTCAAGACGCTGCAGTCAGGTATGAAGCTCTGTACATAGGCCACCATTCCCAAGAAGGTGTGGAGTTCTGATTTGTCCTTGGGAGATGGCATCTTTCAGATGGCTTGTATCTTCTGACTGTTGGGTTTGATGCCATCTTTTGAGATTTTATGTCCCAAGAAGGGTAGTTGCTCTCAGAAGAACTGGCATTTGGAGGGCTTGGCCAACAGTTTGTGTTGTGCCAGGGTCGCAAAGACTTTCTCCAGGTCTTTGTGGTGCTATTCCACCAAGGGGCTGTAGACAATGATATTGTCCAGGTACACGAGGTTGTGTTTGCCTATGTGTGGCACAAACACTTTATTCATGAAGGTTACAAAGATGGATGGGGCATTGGTCATGCCAAAGTTGTGCCAAAGTTGAGTACCACACATTTGTAGGAACCATACTTAGTGCAGAAGGCTGTCTTGGGGATGTCTTCCTCCTTGATGCAAATCTGGTTGAAGCCTGTGGTTAAATTGATCTTGGAGAAGACGGAGGCTCCTCCCAAGGCATCAAAGAGATTGTCAATCAGTGGTAATGGGTAGAAATTCTTAATGGTGACTTTGTTCAAGGCGCAGTAGTCTGTAACCAGGCATAAGGTACCGTCCTTTTTAGCCACAAAGAATATGGCGGCCCCAAAGGGGGACTGTGAGGGGCGGATAAGTCCTTTCCCTGACGCCTCCTTGAGATAGGCGCACAGGGTGTTGTCCTTGTTTGGGGTCAGCCTGTAAATGAGGTGTGCCTTGGGTACAGCCCCCTTGAGTTGGATAGAGTGTTGGATGTGTTTCTCAGGGGGTAGCCCAGGTAACACTTCCTTAAAGATTTCTGGATGGCAGGCCACAATGTCGCGGTCTTGCGGTGTGGAGGTATCCTGGTGATCCTTGAAGTGTATGATTTTGTACTGGCAGGAGTCCCAGTCAATTGCTTTCAGACTTTCTTTCTCGTCCAAGGTCTTCATGATGCATACAAAGACATGGTCTTGTAGGAGCTGGTCTACAGAGTCTGGGTGGATTTGGTGGTTGACACCTTCACGCTTGATGGTCAGCACTGAGGTTGCCCAATCCACGTGAGGGTTGTTTCTCCGTAACCAGTCTAGTCCCAGTACAATGTAAAACTTAGGGAAGTCAATGATGGGACCTTGGATGATGGAGGGGAGGTTCTCAAGCATGACAGAGAAGGGGGTGGTTTCCTTTGTCACGGCAATGTGGTGTTTATCAGCTAAAACCACATTCTTAATCCGCAAAGGATTAGTAGCCAGCTTGAACTTATCCACAAAGCTACTGTTGACTAAGGTTTGATCTGTTCCTGAGTCCAGGAGTGCTGAGCCTGTGTAACTGCAAAAGCAGAAAGGGTAAGACATCAATTTATTGGGATGTCTGGTGATGGTGTATAGTACCAGGTCTTCCGAGGGTACTTGGATCATTGGGCATTGGTCCACGTCCTCAGGTCGGTATTCATTGTTGGGCAAGTCAGGAGTTGCTTGGGGAGAGCTTGGCTCACTTAGTGCTTTCCCCGGGCTTTTCCCTCATCTTGGTTGCCTTGGGTGGCAGTGACACGGAAATGGGTACAATTTGATTGGCCGTTATTTCTATTCCCATTCCCATTTGAACCCGTGGGTTTGTGGTTGTTGTTGCTGTTGCCTCCAGGAGGTAGTTGAGAGGAGCGCCCACTTGAATGTGAGTCCTTGGGTCTTTCTTGTTTCCCAGTCTGTGCCTTGTGTAGAGCGTTGGATGTTTGTTTTGCTTTTTCTGCTTCACAGTACAGGCTTTGCAGGTTGGTAACCTGGTCCAGGTTCATATGTCTCATCATGTGCAACTTGAGAGTGTTGTAGTACATGAGGTGTGTTGCTGGGGTGTCAAAGGCTATATAAGATGGGGCGCAGAGACAGAGTTCCTTGTAGGCGCAGGTAAGTTCCTTCACAGTGCCTGTCTGGGTTAGGTTCTTTACTTGGCATATGATCATGAGTGCCATATCCTTAAGCACAAATCTCGCCAAGAAGTCCTGTTTGAAGGTGTCCCAGTTCTTGTCAGTGTGCTCTTTGTGCCACTTGTCACACCAGGTGCCAGCGTCATGGGTCAGACAAATGGAAATCTCTGCAATCCAAAATTGCTGTTGGAATTTCATCTGAGCCAGCTTGCTTTGGGCAGACTGGATCCATGCAGCAGCATTGTCGTCGTTGGCCCCTGCAAAGGGCTCCAAGGCGGCGCTGCAAAGTCTTTGTGCAACATAGGCGGGCATGGTGGTTTTGTCAGCTGGTTGTGGCACCAAGGAGGGCGCCTGAAAGAACCCTTGGGTGTATAGGGCATTGAAGGCGGGTAGCAGGATCACCGTGTTTTGGTAGAGGACAAAGCCATCAGGTATCTTGGTACCAGGAGCATACAGCGTCCAGCTGGGCGGGAGGCCAGACATAATTCTGTCGAAGATTTGTTGGCTGTGGCGTGTGCGGGCAACAGGCGGAATTTTTCAAGATAAGGTAGGATGGAGAGCCTACCTGTGCTACCAATGTCTTAACTGTGCTGTTTTAGCAGAGTTACACAGGGAAAAATATTTAGAAGATAGATAATAATCTTTATTGTGAGATAGTGATTATATAGCTATTATGAATCAATGGAAAGCAGGAACATGATTGGTGATCACACAGCTGGATGAAAGAGGGGGTGGCTTGATCCTGCTAATGAGTCAAGCGCCAAATTGAGGTATCCACTGTGAAGGATCATTGTCTGTTCATGTTGATGGATTTGGTAATCCAATTGGACTTCCTAGTCTGGCTTCAAGTGACTGGGTAATCAGATTGCGGGTCACAAACCTGCTTGGTTGGAACCTTGCTGGCAGGTCAAGCCTGCGGTTTTGACAATAATTTGATGTCAGGGATCCACTCATTGGAAAACCTCTCTCCAATTGAATGAAGGAGAGCTCCCAAGTTGAATTTGACTAGAGTGGAACCTACTGGAATCCCTATCATTAACATGTGTAGAAGGTGACCAAATAAGCAGAATCTCCCCAGGAAGGGAGTAAAGTGGTTTAGAAGGTAATAAACGCTGGTATACCCCAAGATCAACCAGGGGGCCCTAGGGTGGATGATAGGTGGGAATTGGGCTGTTTCTACGTATGGAGCATGGCAACAACGTGGTCCAAAACAATACCAAATTGAGTCTTCTGATTTATTGGTGGGGGTTGGTTTGGAAGTTTTGAAATTCACATTGGCTAGTCCATTACTGATTAACACACAAAAAGTCCATACAAGGAAAATGAACTTCATGTTGTTGGAAGGGGAACCTTTGAATCTACTAATCAAGTTTTTAGAGGTTGAAAATATAGATTTATTGGTTTGATAGGAATAAGAAAATTGTTAGAGCAATTTTTAAATCCACTGCCCCCTTTGGCCTTGGATAGAGATGTTTCCCCCCCGTCATACAAAGAAATAAGCTGTTAGCCCAGCTAAACCACTCAACTCGCTAAAAGATTTAGCTCACACTGTAGACAAAAGATTTGTATTGGCATACCCTGTGAATTCTCCAGCCTCCACTGTTCCTTGGAAGAAACCCTGGTAAATTTAGACTACTTGCTGGCCTGGTGTTGACCATTATTGAAAGCTATCAGACCCAGCCAATTGGGTGTTGCCACATTGACATCCAAAAGCTCAAGTGAATTCCAAGTGCTTGAAAACTCCCCCAGCCAATCAGGGAGTACCGCAGAAATTAAGATGAAACCCTCCAGTCTCCCTAACTCTGACCTAAAAATTTCTCCCCCAGCCAATCAGAATTAAGCTCTGAAGTCATGTGATTTTACCCTGCAGCACACTCCCCCTTTTACACAGCAAGGGGACTTTCAGTCCCCTGCTTGTCTATTCCCAATTTTAATAAACTTTGGAACTTGCTGCACTTTTTAAAATTTCATAGAGGTCTTGAGACTCTATTTTGAGCCCCTATAATTTAGAGATTAAAAGTGTTGGTTTTTTTGTTGAAGCTTACCTTGCGCCTACCCGCTTCAAACCCGGCATCATTCCTGGATCCTTCAGAAGAAGCTCAGACGTATAGTTGTTGCCTTAAAATTTTAATTGACTTTCAATATAAAACTTACTTTTATTTTGAATTTTCTTTAATTTCTTTGGTTTCAAACCCTCTTTAGATTATATTTTGTTTTAAGGCCACCTGAGACCACCACCAAGTTTCCCCATGCTCTCCTGGCACCATTTTTCTTGCTCCTGTTTGTGGATCCCCCTGACACACCTTTTTTTATTTTGTTGTTGCCTTGGGAATTCTACCCTTCTACTCAGAATTTTGTGTAGAACGCAGCTATGATACTCCCACTTCTCAAATTTGTGGTGCTTTCTTTGGCCCACTTTTTGCTGCTTCTGTGGTCAAATTTTCCAGATTTATGGTCCAAGATTTCCTCTTCTGCTTGTCTTGTGGGTGATAACCTGTCCTGCCTCCTGGATCTCCCTAGTGGTCTCTTGTTCTCTGGGGAGGCTGTGGTAAAGAGTTTAACCTGCAACAACCTGGATTTGGAGGCCGCCAGTTTCACCCAGTCCGCTCCTGTGGTCAAGGAGAGGTCAGTGTCATCCATGTCCAGCCCTGAGAAGCGCAACTTGGTGCCCCTCTAGGCCCATGCAACGCCCCTCCTGCTCTCACTTGTACACCCTGGTTACTCACCGGTTTGGTGTTGATGGGATTGAACGCCTACTTCCCTCAGCTATCCCCTGTGTTGTCCCTGTGGTCCCCCCTTCAAGCAGCTGTCCCAGTTCTCCACTGGGTGGTATCCTGGTGGTATATTGCACCAGGATGGGAGCCAAACTTAGTTATTTTAGCCCCCCTCTCTTACATAATAGACAAGCCAATTTCTTCCCCCATTGAAGCCTTTTGCTACTGGGTGTGGAACTTACTCCTTGCCCTCATTTATGCCAGCTTGGGATTGCTCTTTGCCGGATCTCTCTCAGTGTGGGCTGTGTGGTCACTTATGTCCTCTTTTAAGTTGTACCTCACTGAGAAGTCTGCTTCCCTCTCCACAGCTTCTTTGGCTGCATCAGCGGTGAACATCACCCTGGTGTCACCTTGCACCTCTCCCTTTGTGGCTGTCCGCAAGAAGGTTTTGGATGCCCTTGGCAAGCTGCAGCTCTGCCTCTCTGTGGACTCTTTGTCACTTGATACACCTATCTCAGACGCTCAAAGATTGGTAGCTCTCCTGGATGCCCTCAACAAGGACGCCCACCTTTGGGTGTGCACCCTTCTCTGCCAGAGCCAGGAGCCTGGGGATACCTCTTCCCTTCTCACGCTGGTTTCTTTGGCGGTGGTGGCTCTGGGCTCTAAGGCCTCAGTTATCTTTGAGACTCTACGCTCCAAAGGTCTCGCTCCTGACCTTGCTTCCCACATTGAGTGTTTTGTAGTGAAAGCTGCATCCCTGGACCTCCCTACCAAGATGGCAGTGGCCATGTTCTGCAACTCCTTGGACACTGCTTCAGCTGACAAGAGCATTTGGGATCTGGCTCCCACCTCCCTTGAGAAGGCTTTTGTGTTGGCTTGTAAACTGGGAGTCAAGCCGGCCTACCAGCCTAAGTCTGGTGTACTGGCCCACCTCCCCGCCTCCAAGCCCGCCCAGGCTAAGCCCCCTGCGGCCAAGCCCCCCAAGACGCCTGCCATCAATGTGATGTGCCGCCCCAGCCAAGCTCTTAACTGGCCTACCTCTACATGATTGCTCCTGTCTTTGCAGCCTTGGCCGCCATCCCTCAGGTTTCTTCCTGCAACCCTGCTGCATCCATTCTGACTCTTCAGAATAAAGAAGACCTTTCTTATTTTCTTTTCTCTGCAATCTTTTTTACCAAATCCCGTCAGGCCAAGGCTAAGGTTTTGGTGGACACAGGTGCTGCAGGCAACTTTATGGACCTGGCTCTAGCCCAGTCCTTGGGTTTGTCCTTGCTCCCCCTTATAGTCTCATTGCTTCCAGCAAGGTAACGGTGCTCAGTTATCCCCTCACTAACCCACTTAGTTACTGTACAGGCTCACACAAGTTTGTGAGTAAATTCTCTGCTGTTGAGGACCTTCTGTATCCTGTAATTGTGGGTGTGGGGTGGTGGCAGTGTCACCTGGTACAGATTGACTGTCTCACCAACGAGCTTCACTTCTTGCTGGACGGGTGTCCAGGTTCCTTTCCCCTTCTCCCCTCAGGGTGGGAACCGCCTGAGTCATGCTTGTCTCATGCGGCAACCCAAGTCTCCCCTCCCAAGCCCTTTGCCCTTCCAGCCATCCTTGCTCCCTTCAAGGACGCCTTTGACGCTACCCTGTCCTGTGCCCTACCCCCACATTCTTGCTACAACTTGACCTTTAAGACTACAGTTGACCTTGTAAAGATAGACGTCCTGTCAAAACCGCAGGCTCAACCCGCCAGCAAGGTTCCAACCAAGCGGGTTTGTGACCCACAATCCAATTATCCGGTCTCCCAAAGCCAGACTAGGAAGTCAACTTGAATTACCAAATACAAAAACATGAACAGATGATGATCCTTTATGGTGGATACCTTGTTTTGGCGCTTGACTCATTACCAGGATCAAGCCACCCCCTTCTTCTATCCAACCGTGTGATCACCAATCATGTTCCTGTTATCCTTGATTCACATGAACTATATAATCACTATCTCACAATAAAGATTATTCTATATCTTCTAACTATTTTTGCCCATATAACTCTGCTAAAACAGCACAGTTACAACATTGGTAGCACAGGTAGGTTCTCCATCCTACCTTATCTTGAAAAATTCCACCTTTTTTCCGCACACACTGCAGCCAACAAATCCTCAACAGAATTATGTCTGGCCTCCCGCCCAACTGGACTCCATACACTCCTGGTGCCAAGATACCCAATGGTTTTGTCCTATAAAAAAACACGGTAAACTTGCTACCCGCCTTCAACGCCATGTCTGCACAAGGTTTCTTCCAGGAATGTCCTTGATGCCGTAACCAGCCAACAAAACCACCATGCTCGCCTATGTAGCTCAGAGACTACAGAGCGCCGCCTTGGAACCTTTTGCCAGGGCCAACAACAACAACACTGCCGCATGGATTCAGTCCGCCCAGAGCAAGCTATTTCAGATGGAATGCCCACAGCAATTTTGGATTGCAGAAATTTCCATTTGCCTGACCCACAACGCTGGCACCTGGTGCAACAAGTGGCATGAAGAGCACACCAACAAGAACTGGGATACCTTTAAGCAGGACTTCCTGGCAATATTTGTGCTTAAAGATACAGCGCTCATGATCATTCATCAAGTGAAGAACCTGACCCAGACAGGCACTGTAAAAGAACTTACCCGCGCCTACAAGAGATTCTGTCTTTGTGCACCATCTGACAGGGCCTTTGACACCCCAGCCACGCACCTCATGTACTACAATGCTCTTAAGTTGCACGTGATGAGACATATGAACCTGGATCAGGTGATCAACCTGCAAAGCCTGTACCAGGAAGCAGAAAAAGCAAAGCAGACATCCAATGCACTGCACAAGGCACAAACTGGGAAACAAAAAAGACCCAAGGATTCCCATCCAGGCGGGCGCTCCTCTCAATCACCCCCTGGAGGCAATGGGAACAACGCCAGTCACAAACCCACTGGTTCAAATTGGCATGGAAATGGAAACAATGGACAGTTGAACCGTACCCATTTCTGTGTCACCACCATGCAAGGCAACCAAGATGAGGGAAAAGCCCAAGGAGAGCAATAAGCGAGCCAAGCTCTCCCCACGCAACTCCTGACTTGCCCAATGATGAATACCAACCCAAGGATGTAGACCAATGCCCAATATTCCAAGAACCCTCTGAGGACCCGGACCTTTATACCATCATCAGGCACCCCAATAAACTGATGTCTTACCCTTTCTGCTTTTGCAGTTACACAGGCTTGGCACTCCTGGACTCAGGCGTGGATCAAACCCTAGTCAACAGCAGCTTTATGGACAAGTTTAAGCTAGCCACTAATCCTTTGCAGATTAAAAACAGGGTTTTAGCTGATGAACATCACATCACTGTAACAAGGGAAACTGCCCCCTTCTCTGTCATGCTTGAGAACCTTCACTCCACCATCCAAGGTCCTGTCATCAACTTTCCTAAGTTTGATATTGTACTGGGACTAGACTGGTTACAGAAGAACAACCCTCACGTGGATTGGGCGACCTCAGTGCTGACCATTAAGCGTGAAGGTGTCAACCACCAAATCCACCCAGACTCTGTAGACCAGCTCCTACAAGACCATGTCTTTGTATGCATCATGAAGACCTTGGACGAGAAAGAAAGTCTGAAAGCAATTGACTGGGACTCCTGCCAGTACAAAATCATACACTTCAAGGATCACCAGGATACCTCCACACCGCAAGACCGCGACATTGTGGCCTGCCATCCAGAAATCTTTAAGGAAGTGTTACCTGGGCTACCCCCTGAGAAACACATCCAACACTCTATCCAACTCAAGGGGGCCATACCCAAGGCACACCCCATTTACAGGCTGACCCCAAACAAGGATAACACCCTGCGCGCCTATCTCAAGGAGGCACTGGAGAAAGGACTTATCTGCCCCTCACAGTCTCACTTTGGGGCTGCTGTATTCTTTGTGGCTAAGAAGGACAGTACCTTACGTCTGGCCACAGACTACTGCGCCCTGAACAAAGTTACCATTAAGAATTGTTACCCATTACCACTGATTGACGACCTCTTTGTTGCCTTGGGAGGAGCCACAGTCTTCTCCAAGACTGATCTAACTGCAGGCTACAATCAGATTTTTATCAAGGAGGAAGACATTCCCAAAACGGTCTTCCACACTAAATACAGTTCCTACAAATGTGTGGTACTCAACTTTGTCATGACCAATGCCCCGTCCACTTTTGTGACCTTCATGAACAAAGTATTTGTGCCACACATAGGCAAGCACGCCCTGGTGTACCTGGACAATATCATTGTCTACAGCCCCTTGGTGGAACAACACCACAAAGACCTAGAGGCAGTCTTTGCTACCTTGGCACATCACAAACTGTTGGCCAAGCCCTCCAAGTGCCAGTTCTTCTGTGAGCAACTACCCTTCTTGGGACACATAGTCTCAAAGGATGGCATCAAGCCCAACAGTCAAAAGATACAGGCCATCTGCAAGATGCCACCACCCAAGGATAAGTTGGAACTCCACACCTTCTTGGGAATGGTGGCCTATGTGCAATGTTTTATACCTGACTGTGTTGTCTTGACTGCCCTCTTGTCTGCCATAACAGGCAACAAGTCTAAATTTGTGTGGACCCCCCAACGTGACCTCTGCTTTAGACGCCTCAAAGAAAAGCTCACAACAGCTCCCATCCTACAATACCCCAAACGTGATGGGGAGTACCAAATGGAAACCAACGCCTCAGATGCATCCATTGGGGGAGTCCTAAAAATCAAAAATAGTGACATTGACTTCCTGCCCGTAGCCTATGAATTGCAAAAATTGACAGATGGCAAGTGTCAATACTCTATCCATGACAAGAAACTGCTGGCTATTGTGCACTGCCTAGTCAAATGGCGTTGTTACCTGGAACTCCAGGAAGAATTCACAGCGTTAACCAATCACAAGTCACTCATCTATTTCAAAACTCAAGCAAATCTGTTGCGCCGCCAAGCGCAGTGGATGGAACTATTGGAGAGATTTAACATGCTCATCCAATACAAGCCTGGGCCAAGCTCGCCATGGCAGACGCCCTGTCCCGCCTGTATGTCTGTGCTTCAAGAGGAGATAAAAGGATTGACCCAGACTGGTCTCTCTTAGTGCTACAAACAAAGGACAAAGGGTTCCCCCCTGGCACCACCAACATAACAAAAGAAACAGTCATCAAGAATAAACACCTCTTTGCTGACGTATATGGAACTCTTCACAGAAAAATGACTGACAGCACAACCATTCCCTACATCTCCACACATCAGCAAGTTGACACCATCCTACACTATCACAGAGACCTTGGACATACCAAGAGCAAAAATCTATATGATTTTCTAAAACATAAAGCCTGGTGGCCAACCTTATACCGCAATATCTAGGAAGTTCTAGACCAATATGAGGTATGTAAAAAATTTGCCAAAACAAAACCCCTCCAAAGTCAGTACTTCCCATCTGCACATAACTATCTTTCAAAGTATGGGCTCTTGACATTGTTGGCCCCATGCCAAGAAAACACAATGACAAGAAATACATCATCACTGCCATTGACTTTGCAACAAGATGGCCAGTAGCCCAAGCAGTGAAGGCACACACCAGCAATGACGTTCAACAATTTATTGGCAAAGAGATAATCAGCAAATTTGGAAAGCCAGAACTCCTGATAACCAATGGAGGCAAAGAATTGACCTCTGAAGACACCAATGTATACCTCACCAAAAATAAGGTCAAGCACACAGTAACAACACCATACCATCCACAGGCCAATGGATGTGTGGAGCAGCTTAATGGTAGCCTTGTGCAGGCCTTAGCCAAACTCACTGCCAGGAGACCTGAAGACTGGTATAAGCAGCTACCAATTGCACTACTTGTGTGTCAAACCCAAGTGAACAGATCTACTGGAAAAGGCCCGTTTGAACTGGTATACGGCACACAGCCAAATATCATTCAAGCATTGACAGGACCTAAACTATAAATTTCAAGTGAAGTCCCTCCACACTCAGACCCTCAAGTAATAGAGGCTAACAGCAAGCAAACAGCCAAAGAGAATGAACTTCTGCAAAAGACATTTGCCCCCATCCACAATAGACATGAAATTGGGGACAAAGTATGGGTCATGAATATTGACAAGAGTAAGTTACAACCTGAAAAAGTGAGGCCAGTAATCATTATGAAGGTAAACAACAATAACACTTACCTCATGCAAGGGCTTGGCAAACGTAAGCAAGACAAGACCCTACATCATGATTGCCTACAACCCTGCAAAGCAAGACATAAACAACAAGAAACTGCCCTGCCCGCCACAGAACAGCAACTAGTTGAATATGGTGCCCGGGCCCCTGACAACCTCCCTGACAACCTGCCCCCAGAGGAGGCTGACCTTCAGTTGAGGGGGTGTCAAAACCACAGGCTCAACCCGCCAGCAAGGTTCCAACCAAGCGGGTTTGTGACCTGCAATCCAATTATCTGGTCACCTGAAGCCAGAATAGGAAGTCAACTCAAATTACCAAATCCAACAACATGAACAGATGATGATCCTTTATTGTGGATACCTTGTTTTGGCACTTGACTCATTACCAGGATCAAGCCACCCCCTTCTTCCATCCAGCCGTGTGATCAACAATCAAGTTCATGTTATCCTTGATTCACATGAACTATATAATCACTATCTCACAATAAAGATTATTCTCCATCTTTTAAATATTTTCCCCGTGTAACTCTGCTAAAACAGCACAGTTATGACAGCCCCAATGTATCCTCTTAGTGAATTGGAGGACAAGGTGTTGGGCGCATGATTGGACAACATGCTGGCAAAAGGGAAGATAGTCAAGAAAGCCTCCTCAGTTAGCTCCACGTTGGTTTTCACTAAGAAATTGGATGGCTCCCTTTGGCCATGTGTTGATTATACTCTCCTCAACAACGTCACCGTCCCAGACTGCTACCCCCTTCCCTTGGAAGCCTCAATCACCCAGTCTATTGCCAAGTCTTGTGTTTTTTCCAAACTGGACCTTGTTAATGCTTTTAACCAGGTTTGTGTGGCAGAGGGTGACTAGTGACTTACAGCCATCAAAACTTGGTGTGGCTGCTTCCAATTCAAGGTCATGCGTTTTGGTTTGAAGAACACTCCTGCAATCTTCCAGCAAGTCATTGAGGATGCCTTGGGAGATCTCTGCTTCTCTTGTGCCGTGATGTACATTGATGACATCCTAATCCACTCCCCCACTCCTGAGCAGCACGCTAAGGACCTGGTAGCTGTGGTGGCGGCTATTCACAAGGCCTGGTTGTTCATCAAGCCCAGCAAGTACAAGCTTTTCAAGTCTGAGGTTATCTTTCTGGGCAACTTGGTCCTGAAGGACAGCCACACAGTCTCTCCTAACAAGGCCAAGGCTCTTTGGAAGTGGGCTACTCCACATAATCAGAAAGAGTTATGTTGTTTTCTGGGTACATTGATCTTTCTCAAGAAGTTCTCCCCGGCTATCTCTGAACTTGCTGCCCCTCTGCACCCTCTGACTGGCAAGAACGCCTCCTTTGTGTAGACTCCAGCATGCCAGGAGGCCTTTGAGGCCATCAAGCAGGTCTTTGTCTCCACCCCAGTGCTGCGCCATGCCAACAAAAGCAAACAGTTTATTGTAGGTTGTGATGCCTCTAATGTGGCTTCCAGGGCGGTCTTTCTTCAAGAACACAACAGTCAGGAGCTTACAGTTGCTTACTTCTCCAGGAAGTTTGCCCCCAAAAGCTCTCCTGGGCGGTGTTTGACAAGGAGCTACAGGCTGTGGTGGACGCCATCACCCATTGGTGGCACCACTTTCAGGGCGCTCAACACAAGTTTGTGGTTTGTACGGACCATAAAGCCCTCTGTTACTTTTTCAAGCCCCAGAAGTTACTTCCTTGCTAAGCATGTGTCATGAAGACGCTCTCAGGTTACATGTTCAAGTACAAGTTTGTTAAAGGGGAGCTAAATATTCTCCCTGACCTGCTGAGTTGTAATCCTGAAATGTACCCAGTGAGAGGCAACAAGGACCCTCAAGTCACTGTCATTCCAGAGTCACTGATCCTCCTGGCGCCTGGTCTCTCCCCCCTCAAACCCCAGCCACGGCTCCAGTTGTCACTCCCCAGCTCCTAGTAATTGGTCCTGCCTCCCCCTCTGAGGCAGCCCCACCACTTGCTCTCCCCAGCACGCTCTTGTACAATGTTCTGGAAGCCCAGCACTCCTCACTTGATGGTCAGGCTGACTGCTCAAAGCTGTCCCCTGTCTCTGCATCAAATGGTCCCTATACCCTTAAGGATAGGATAATTTACCAAAACAACAGAGTATGGGTCCCAAAGGACCTGCAGCTACGTGTCATGACATAACATTGTAATTCCCCCCCTGTTTGGACATCCAGGCACAAAGAGCTACTTGAACTCATCAGGTGCACTTACAGCTGGGTTGGGATAACCAAAGCAGTAGGTTCCTGGATCAAGAAGTGCGTCACTTGTGCCCGCTCTAAACCAGATCGCTCAGGGAACAATGGTCTCATCCACCCCCTGCAGCAGTCCCAAGGCCCATGGTCGTCCATCTCAGTTGACTTTGTGGTGGCTCTGCCCCTGTTGGGAGGCTTTGACTCCATCATGGTGTTAGTTGACCAATTCACCAAATACTTGGTCTTCATCCTGTGCCCAACCACCCTGGACTTAGTAGGGATGGCAAACCTGTTTGTAAAACACATCTTCTCCAACTTTGGCTTACCCCAGGAGATCATCAGCAACTGAGGCCCCCAGTTCACATCCATGTTCTGGGAATCCTTGCTGGGGATTCTAAACATAAGGCCATGCAGGTCCATCTCCTTTCATCCCCAGTCAGATGGGCAAATGGAAAGAGTCAACCAAACCATGGAGCAATACCTACGGGGTTACGCTAACGCTTTTATGAACTCCTGGTTTGATAATCTCCCTCTAGCCCAGTTTGCCTACAATAACACTGTGCATGCCTCCACAGGAGTGTCCCCTTTTCAGGCTACATTAGGCTTCTCACCAGCCTTCTCTATTGGCCTGTCCTTGTAATCCCATGTCCCAGCTGCGGCAGACATGGCTGCTCCCCTAAAAGCCATTCATGTCAAAGTACAAAAGACATTGGCCAAGTCCATAGAGTCTTATAAGAAGACAGCAGACAAGAATTGCCGTCCAGCCCCAGATTACCCAGTAGGCTCCCTTGTCATGCTGGACTCCTCCAACATCCGCATGAAAGTTCCCTTGCAAAAATTTGCCCCAAAACTCTTAGGCCCATTCAAAGTGTTGGAAAACAAAGGCAATGGCACTTATGTGCTGGAACTAGCCCCCTCTTACAGCATCCAAAATACTTTTAATGCTTGCCAACTCTCCCCATTTGAAGGACTCCTCCCAGAAACCCCTGAGCCCATTGTGGTTGATGGCACCCCTGAATATGAGGTGGAGGCAGTGGTAGCGTCCCACTGGATTAGGAAGTCCCTGCAGTATTGCATCAAATGGAAAGGTTACCCCTCCTACAATAACAGCTGGGTAAGCTCGTCTGATTGCGGCAACTGTTGGGACCTGATTCAGGAATTCCACAAGGATAACCCCGCGGCACTTGGCCCTCCCAAGTCCCTCCTGGCGCTAAAGATCCCTAAGGCACATAAGAACTTCTCAGTGGCTATGCTCCCCAGGGAGGCATCTGCCCCCAGGAAAAAGGAAAGTATAATGTAAATGCACTGCCCCCTTTGGCCTTGGATAGAGATGTTTTCACTTGTTGTACAAAGAAATCCGCTCATAGCCCAGATAAACCACTCAACTTGCTAAAAGATTTAGCCCACACTGTAGACAAAAGATTTGTATTGGCATACCCTGTGAATTCTCCAGCCTCCACTGTTCCTTGGAAGAAACCCTGGTAAATTTAGACTACTTGCTGGCCTGGTGTTGACCATTATTGAAAGCTATCAGACCCAGCCAATTGGGTGTTGCCACATTGACATCCAAAAGCTCAAGTGAATTCCAAGTGCTTGAAAACTCCCCCAGCCAATCAGGGAGTACCGCAGAAATTAAGATGAAACCCTCCAGTCTCCCTAACTCTGACCTAAAAATTTCTCCCCCAGCCAATCAGAATTAAGCTCTGAAGTCATGTGATTTTACCCTGCAGCACACTCCCCTTTTACACAGCAAGGGGACTTTCAGTCTCCTGCTTGTCTATTCCCAATTTTAATAAACTTTGGAACTTGCTGCACTTTTTAAAATTTCATAGAGGTCTTGAGACTCTATTTTGAGCCCCTATAATTTAGAGATTAAAAGTGTTGGTTTTTTGTTGAAGCTTAGCTTGCACCTACCTGCTTTGAACCCGGCATCATTCCTGGGTCCTTCAGAAGAAGCTCAGATGTATAGTTGTTGCTCTTCTTGCTTTTGCTTTTGAAAGTCATCTTCAAATCTTAAAATACTAATTGACTTTCAATATAAAACTTACTTTTATTTTGAATTTTCTTTAATTTCTTTGGTTTCAAACCCGCCTTTGATTATATTTTGTTTTAAAGCCACCCAAGACCATTGCCAAGTTTCCCCCATGCTCTCCTGGCACCGTTTTTTGCTCCTGTTTGTGGATCCCACTGACACACCTTTTTTATTTTGTTGTTGCCCTTGGAATTCTACCTTTCTACTCAGAATTTTGCTTAGAACGCAGCTATGATACTCCCACTTCTCAAATTTGTGGTGCTTTCTTTGGCCCCCTTTTTTGCTGCTTCTGTGGTCAACTTTGCCAGAGTTATGGTTCAAGATTTCCTCTTCTGCTTGTCTTGTGGGTGATAACCCGTCCTGCCTCCTGGATCTCCCTAGTGGTCTCTTGTTCTCTGGGGAGGCCGTGGTAAAGAGTTTAACCTGCAACAACCTGGATCTGGAGGCCGCCAGTTTCACCCAGTCCGCTCCTGTGGTCAAGGAGAGGTCAGTGTCATCCATGTCCAGCCCTGAGAAGCGCAACTTGGTGCCCCTCCAGGCCCCCGCAACGCCCCTCCTGCTCTCACTTGTACACCCTGGTTACTCACCGGTTTGGTGTTGATGGGATTGAACGCCTACTTCCCTCAGCTATCCCCTGTGTTGTCCCTGTGGTCCCCCCTTTAAGTGACTGTCCCAGTTCTCCACCAGGCGGTATCCTGGTGGTATATTGCACCAGGATGGGAGCCAAATTTAGTTAGTTTAGCCCCCCTCTCTTACACAATTAGCTCAAGGGAGAATATTCAGTTTAAGTACTGAGTCTTTTGGGGAATGGATCATAGAGTTTACCATGTCAACCTGCAAGTGTAGGGTAGAAGTATTGCTTTGCAGGCCTGCAGCCAGCTGCAGCCTGCAATGCAAGAAGAAGCAGGTTGGGATATTGCTTTGCAGTATTGTACCTCACTATGGTTGGGGATGGTATCTGGGGTTGGATGTGAAGTATTTCTTTGGCTTGATTGGGGATGGTATCTGGAGTTGGATGTGAAGTATTTCTTTGGCTTGGTTGGTTTGGCTTGACTGATTGGCTTGTGGGTTCTCCTGAATATTGTGGGTGCAGGTTGGAGTCTTTCTTTTGGGTCTTATTTGGTGGTTTGATCTTTTCAGAGCTAAATTTAAAATACACTTTCAGTGCCGCCGTTGTTTTCATCATTGATTGCCAGGGTTTTTGAAATTGATGTAGAATTTATATTAAACTTGTGTTTTGGGCTTCTTCACTTGCTCTCACTCTGGGGTATGTTTTCAGTTTTGTTTTTGATTAGTGCATTTATTAATTGTTTTTGAATGCATTTTTAAACCAATTTGATTAATAAACCAAGTATAACCTTTACTTTTGTTTTCTACATTTAATAATGCTCTTTCTGTCTTCTTGGTGATTTTCATTGGTCCAGGGCTTGGCATTGATTCTAGGTAAAGGATAGAATCCCTTACACTTAATGAGATAAGATTCTGATTGGCCTACCAAGGCCCAGGGTTTGGGGGTGGGTATCATGGTGTCAACTAACCCAGCCAAAGTAATGTAGGCTATGCCTGCATATTGACTGGCTGTGGGAGGAGATGGATCTGGGCTGGGGGGCAGGCGGTCAGGTTTGGGTATTGGGGATATTTTCATATCTGTCTGATAGGAAGGCAAATAATTGTACTTCTCACAGAATATGGCAGCTGGGTGCTTGTACTAGGCTCCCTTGCAATAGACTGTTTGTGAAGTTCTCTGTCGGGCTAGGTGGTCAAAGCGGAAGATATTGACCAAGATAAACTCCTTGTATTCTGGCTTAAGTGGTAGTCAGATAAATGCAGAAAGCCAAAGAGTGCTCCAGGCAGACAATAAAATGTGGGCCGGGTTTTGGGAACTTCCTCAGGAACGCAGGCCGCCAGGCCAGGATTTTCTGTTGGGACAGTAGTAAAGTGAAAGACAACTAAAATAAAATAAGGGATAAAATTGTAGAACCAAGGTCCCATAATCTTTTTTTTTCAGAATGACAATATCATTTTAACAAGAGTTCACAGAGTTTAAATATCATTCAAATGCTAAGTTTGGATTAACTCATCACCTGATAGCTGAGTTGCTCATTTTCTTTGGGCCTGAGAGTCTGGGCTCATTCTGAACCTTCTGGACTGTCATTTCCTCTGTTGAAATGACCTCCATCTGACGGTTGAAAGATAAATTTTTCATGGCTTCATCATTTCTAATGAAGTTCCTGTCATCCTGGGTCATGAGACCTTCAGAAACTATAAGTCAGGCCAACATTTGCCCCATGAATTGTGCATCTTCTGGAGTAACTTCTGGGTCACTTTCTGGCCAGAGATCACATGGTGTCATAGATCCAACCTTGGGCAGCCAGCCTGTTGTTTTCAGGGAACACATGGGCCGCAGGTTTAGAGAACAAGGCTTATCCCAAGATTGGGTCTAACTTTATAAGGTAGGACATGGACTTCCCCAACCAGGACCACAGGCCGGCAACCAGGATTAATGTGTAAATCACCCCAGTGAAGGTAATGTGCACAATCCCAAGTAACTTGCTTGTGTGGTTGATTGGGAGATCAGGTGAGGATGCGGGC
Organism: Entomophthora muscae; assembly: GCA_014839935.2. NCBI lineage: Eukaryota > Fungi > Entomophthoromycota > Entomophthoromycetes > Entomophthorales > Entomophthoraceae > Entomophthora > Entomophthora muscae. Next base: position 109,238 of record QTSX02003641.1, read on the forward strand.
ATTGAATTGGGGGCCACAGGAGGTTCAATATCAAGTTTTTAGACAGGCAAGAAGTTGAACTTGTCTCTAAACAATTTGGGCTCTGATATGATTCAGGGACCGTGTTGGTTGTATATAACTGTCAGGATACCATGAGTACTGTGGGACTCCAGCAGGCAAGGGAGGAGTCAAAGCGGGTACTGACATGGCTCACCAGATGATGGGACCTAACTTTACCAGGTAGGAAAGAGCCTTCCCAGTCATAGCCCATTGACCAGCTGCTGGCAAGGCAGAGTCAATTAATCCCGTGAGTGCAAGGTAAAGCACTTCCAGGTATTGACTACTCTGGCCAGAGGCATCAGAAGTGAGGGGGGTTGAGATGATTGGTTTGGGTGTTGGGGGCGGTTCCATGGGGACCAAGTAGGCGGCAGGATTGTTGTACTTCCTGTTTAAGATCAAAGGGTAGATGATGATTGCTTTGCTGTCTTGGACAATTTGGTAGGGTTTCTTGGGAGAGTTTGGGCGGGTGTACCACTACAAGTCTTCCAATGTCCAGGGTTTGTGGTCAGGATTGGCAGGATACTCAGTGAAATGCACAGGGCCAAATAGAGCGTTGGGTGGGTGGTAGTAGTCAAAGGCTTTGGGTTTATCAACTGGAGTCTGACTATCTATCCCAGTAGAGGGGTGCTGACGCTTGGGTGTATGCAGATGGAAGAGTATCAAAAATAGGTATGGAAAAAAATTGGTAAACCAAAAGTTCATAACAGCTTTATTTGGTAAGGATGATGATACAGAACTTTTCAAGTACTTCTAATTTATATACTTAAACACATGCAGGTGCCTCTGGGTATTCTTCTGATGCTATCTGTGTGGCAAGGCTTGGTATTTCAGGTTCTGCTGTTTGGTTGACTGCTTCATGGTTGTTTTTGGGGTTTTCATGAACAGTTGTTTGGCTTTTTGATGGTCCATCTTGGCTTGGCTGGTCATTGATTTTGGCAGGTTTGGCTTCTGGGGTTTTGGGGGATTTCCCAATTAGATCACCATTTTTGGACTGGCTTGACAGGTCTCTTGAGCCCAAAGAACTTGATTAAAAAAGGGATCCCCAATTGGGGACCCCAAATTACTTAATGGAGGGTGGGCTTGGTCTGGGTTTACTGGGCAGATAAAAATAGCCTGCCCAGGCCCAGCCAAACTCACCAAGGCTTGTACATAGCTTTTGGGGCCCAAAGCAGGCCCCTCAGCTGCCACCAGGGCAGGAATGGTTCCTGCACCTGGATTTTTGCTTTTCAAAGCAAAAATCCAGGTGCAGGCAAATCTCCCCTGCCTGCTAGCCCTGCCTGGTGGCTAGGAGCGGGTTTGATTCCCTCCCAGGGCTTCAAAGCTGTTACTTTTGTAACACTATCCCCTTCTAAAACAGACTTGGCTTTCTTCTCCCAGTATTGGCGGACGGCATCAGCTGCGTTGGCAAGATTGTCAGAGGGCTCCCAGGTGCTTTCCTTTGGCAGGTATCCTAGCCATTTGACGTAGTACTGTGGCTTACAGTAGTGGGTGCGGTTGCTGTGTATATACTCTACTTCATGTTTAAGGGATCTCCCTACCAGGATAGGCGGAGGGGCAGTCTTCAGTCTCTGGTGAGGTAGGGATGTTCCGTCTTTTTTGAACAGCAAGGATTGATGAAATCTGTCATGTATTTTCCAGGTGTCAGTTAACTTCAGACGGTAAGCTACTTTGCCTACTTGGCCAGTGATCTGGTAGGGGCCGCTTCTTTAGTGAGCTAGCTTCAGGAATGGGACATTTAGGGATATGTTCCTTGAGTCTAGTTAGACCTTGTCCCCAATCTCTAGTGGCTTTCCAGTGGTGCGCTTTCTATCAGCAAAGGCTTTGTAAGTCTGTACTGTGCGGGTTAGGTTTTGGGAGCAGGTCATCTGGGTTTTGTGGATGTGTTCTATCCAGGTTCTACCTGCTTTGTTAGACTCCTTGTTTCCAATCTTGGGGTCCCAAGTGGGGTCAAATCTGTAATTAGCTTTGAAGGGGGACATCCCAGTGGACGCGTGATCCTTGCTATTATAAGTGTATTGGGCTGTGGATAATAGGTCTGCCCAGTTGTCTTTATTGGTGTTTGCATAGCATCAGAGGTACTGTTCCAGAATCTGGTTTACCCTTTTGGTTTGGCTGTTGGTCTGGGGGTGATAGGAAGTGGATACACATCTTTTGATTCCCAGGACTTTCATCACGTGCTCCCAATAATGAGATGTAAACTGTGGTCCTCGGTCTGTCACTATTTCCTCTGGGGTTCTGTGTTGGGTGAGTACTTGGTCATGAAAGTGTCAGACAGTTTCAGCAGCAGTGCAATGGGTAGTGATGGGGGCAAAGTAGGCCATTTTGGTGAAGAGGTCAACCATCAACAGAATTGCATTGTAGTCTTTGGAGGGTGGGAGTTCAACTATGTAATCCATGGATACCAATTCCCAGGGGCCTGAAGGGATGTCTAGGGGGAAGAGGAGGCCTTCTGGCTTAGAGCGTCTTGTTTTTGTACACCCACATGTTTCACATTCCTCAATATAGTTGATAACATCTGCGTCTATCTTGGGCCACAAGTAATTCCCTTTGATGCTTTGAAGGGTTTTGTGGCGGCCCAGGTGGCCGGCTAGTTCCAAGTTGTGATAGTCCTTTAGTACAAAAATCCAAGCTAATCCTTCTGGTACATAGATTCTTCCTTGGAACAGTAGGGTGGTTCCTTTTACTTAGTAACCTGTTTTGTACAGGGGGCTGTCTAGTTGTGTTGAGAGTTCTGAGACCATAGTTTTGGCAACAGGTTCCTTTGCCTGGGCTTCTAATATGTCTGATTTCTTAGCAACAATTTTCAGGTAGTTTAGCTGTATTCTTCCACTGGTTGTATTCAACAGGGTATGGGTGTTGTGATCTCTCAACTCAGTGGAGGACAGGATCAGGTTGGCTCTTCTACTTAGGGCATCTGGGACAATGTTTACTTTGCTGGGTTTATAGTCAATTTCTATTATGTTGTCTGCCAGTTCTAGGGCCCATCTTGCTTGTTGTTGGTTAAGATGGCGTGGTTTGAAGAAGTAAACCAGGTTTTTGTGATCTGTTGGGACCTTTACTGGATGCTCAGCACTGCATAGGTATCTGTGCCAGTGCTTCAGGGTCTTCATTATAGCTAGCATTTCTTTATCATATATAGGATAATTTCTTTCAGCAAGGATCATCTTTTTGGAGTAATATGCTAAAGGATGTAGCATACCATCCCCTCCTTCCTGAAGAAGCACCCCTCCCAGGGCAAAGTTGGAAGTGTCAATTTCCAGAATTAACGGCTTTGTGTGATCAGGCATGGCTAACACAGGAACAGAGGTGAAGGCCAACTTCAGGGCTTCAAAGGCAACAACACAGTCAGGGGTCCACTCAAACTGGATTTTGTCTGAGCAAAGGCGGGTCAGGGGCAAAGTAATCTGAGAAAATATTTTGATGAAATCTCTACAGTAGTTTGCTAGCCCCAGGAAACTCCTAACATCTTTCCGACAGATGAGGATGGGCCAAGCTGTGACTGCATCCACTTTATCTTGGGCCAGGGCAAATCCACCAGTTTGTACTATGTAGCCCAAGAATTCTACCTCAGGTTGGAAGAACTCACACTTCTTGAGTTTGACGTGAAGGTTGGCTGCTGCTAGTTTCTCCAAGATGAGGTGCAGGTGGCAGAGGTGGTCTTCATGTGTTTTGCTATATATCATAATGCTGTCAAGATATGCCACGCAGAATTGGTCCAGGTATTCTCCAAGGACCAAGTTAAAAATCCTCTGGAAAGTGCTAGGGGCGTTGCATAGCCCAAAAGGCATGACTAGGTATTAATAGAGTCCATATCAATTTTTGAAAGCTGTTTTATATTCATCACCTTCTTTGATTCAGATTTGGTTAAAGCGTCTCAGAGGTTAATCTTAGAGTACACTTGTGCTCCAGTCAAGACATCACATAGGTCATTGGCATTATGTATGGGGTATTGGTTTTTTACTGTGATTTTGTTCAGCTTCTGGTAGTTTACACAAGGTCTCATTCCCCCATCTTTCTTCCACACAAATAGTAAGGGGGAAGAGCATGGGGCCTTTGAGACTCAGATATATCCCTTCTTTGTCATGTCTTCAATGTAAGCTTTCAAGGCCACCTGTTCTTTGTGGTTGCAACTATAGATAGGGCCGTGGCTGGGTTTCATATCAGGGAGTAAGTCAATGGTGTGGTCGTAGATAGAGTGTTCAGGTAGTTGAGTTGCCACCTCTTCACTGAAGACACTGGCCCATTTCTCGAGGGCTGAGGGCAGCTTCCCTGAGCAAGGGTCCAATTGCAAGGTCATGAGTTGGGTGGGGGGTACTATGTGTGGGCTTGGCTGAATGGGTACAGTGTTGGGGTTAGGTCCTGCTCCCAGGGTTACAATTTGATCACAATAGTTCAGGATTGCACCATACTTGTCAGCCCAGGAGTCTCCAAGTATCAATAGGTGTGGTAATCCTTTCAACAAGATAGCAGACAAGGGGTAGATGTTTTGCCCAATCTTCAGCTTGAGGTGTTGGTTATATTCTTGGCCAATGTCAGTTGAGCCATTTCCCATAGTGACTTGGAATTGAGTATCTGAGGGGGTGAGGGGGTGAGTTCCAGCTTGGGCGCTAATGCGGAGTTAATGAAACTTTTGTCAGCCCTTGTGTCTAAGAAAGCCTTTTCATGAAATACTTTATCTCCCACTTCTAGGGTCACTATGATATACTTATAAGACTGAGAGGTAGTGTTTAATTGGGCAAGGGAGACTGAAGTTTGGTTTCTTCTGGGACAGGCCCTGTTCTGGTGTCCTGCTTCATGGCAGTGGAAACACAACCTGTCTCTGTAATGCCGTTGCAACTCCTCAGGTGTCATGGCTGGTATGGCCACAGTGGGGCTTCTGGTCATTTGGGGACCGTGGGGGGGCGGCGCCGTGGGTTTCTTGGTTTAAGCTTAGTCCTTGGCAGAGCACAATCAGTTCCTCTAATCCAATTGTGGGATGGTGGTGCTTGAGGAGGTCCTTTAACCCTGGGTTCATGCCTTTTCTGAATAGGATGGCAGCCAATTTGTTGTCCAGCATAGCACAGGTCTGTAGTTTGGTGAACTCTTCTACATAGGTCTGAAGTGGGCGGCTGTTTTTCTTGAATTCTAACAGGATCATGAAGGCAAAGTGACGGGTATTCTGGTCCTCTCCTGTGGCCATTAGTTCAGCCTCAAATTGAGCATAGTCTAAGCAAAACTCTACGTTGTTGGCAGTGGCTTTGCCAAACCAGTCTAGGGCGTCCCCTGTTAGCATGGATGCTACTCCCAAGACTTTGACTGTTTTGTTGGGATAGGCAGCGGCATTAGCTAGGAAGTGCAGTCGTAGTATTGACATGGCTCTTCTAGCTTTCTCTAGGCTGAGCTTGCCCATCTGGGGCATGGTCACATTGGAGGTGGTTTGGTTCACAATGACGTTCTTTACTTGGGAGGAGGTTGCTGCGGTCAGGTCTTTGCTCTCTGGAGCATTCTTAGGATCATCTAAGGTCCGGGTTGTTCTCTTCCACATGGAGGAGATTTGGTATGATAGCCATAAATAACAGTAATAAGTGATAATCATAAAAACAAACATACAAGTAGCCCCAAGTGCTAATAACATCTTGGGGCCCAGGTTACCAAGTTTGGGGTGGATTGTCATAATGTCAGGATACCAGGAGTACCGTGCAACTCCAGCAGGTGAGGGACAAGTCAAAGTGGGTACTGAAATGGCCCACCAGATGATGGGACCTAACTTTACCAGGTAGAAAAGAGCCTTCCCAGTCACAGCCCAAGGTCCAGCCGCTGGCAAGGCAGAGTCAATCAATCCTGTGAGCCCAAGGTAAAGCACTCCCAGGTATTGACTACTCTGGCCAGAGGCATCAGAAGTGGGGGGTTGAGATGGTTGGTTTGGGTGTCAGGGGCAGTTCCATGGGGACCAAGTAGGTGGCAGGATTGTTGTACTTCCTGTTGAAGATCAAAGGGTAGATGATGATTGCTTTGCTGTCTCAGATAATTTGGTAGGGTTCCTTGTGAGCGTTTGGGCGGATGTACCACTGCAAGTCTTCCTATGTCCAGGGTTTGTGGTCAGGATTGGCAGGATACTCAGTGAAATGCACAGGGCCAGATATAGCGTTGAGTGGGCGGTAGTAGTCAAAGGCTTTGTGTTTATCAACTGGAGTCTGACTATCTATCCCAGTAGAGGGGTGCTGACGCTTGGGTGTATGCAGATGGAAGAGTATCAAAAATAGGTATGGAAACAAATTGGTGAACCAAAGATTCATAACAACTTTATTTGGTAAGGATGATGATACAGAACTTTTCAAGTGCTTCTGATTTATATACTTACTCACATGCAGGTGCCTCTGGGTATTCTTCTGATGCTATCTGTGTGGCAAGGCTTGGTATTTCAGGTTCTGCTGTTTTGCTGGCTGCTCCATGGTTGTTTTTGGGGTTTTCATGAACAGTTGTTTGGATTTTTGATGGTCCATCTTGGCTTGGCTGGTCATTGATTTTGGCAGGTTTGGCTTCTGGGGTTTTGAGGGATTTCCCAATTAGATCACCTTTTTTGGACTGGCTTGACAGGCTCTCTTGAGCCCAAAGAACTTGATTAAAAAAAGGTCCCCAATTGGGGACCCCAAATTACTTAATGGAGGGTGGGCTTGGTCTGGGTTTACTGGGCAGCTAAAAATAGTCTGCCCAGGCCCAGCCAAACCCACCAAGGCTTGGGCATAGCTTTTGGGGCCCAAAGCGGGCCCCTCAGCTGTCACCAGGGCGGGAATGGTTCCTGCACCTGGATTTGCTTTGAAAAGCAAAAATCCAGGAGCAGATGAATCTCCCCCACCTGCTAGCCCCGCCTGGTGGCTAGGAGTAGGTTTGATTCCCGCCCAGGGCTTTGAAGCTGTTACTTTTTTAACAATAACTGCTGATTTTTTGTGAGCCAGGGGACATAGTTCAAGGACCTTTGTATAGGTATAGTCTTTATACTCAGGCTTTAATGAATACTCTGTGAAATGAACGGGGCAAAAGGAACACATGGTAGACAGAAATCTGTGGGCAGGAGGGCCAGATGGTCTTGTTCCAAATTGATAGATGGCAAAAATAAAATAAGGCAATAGCTGTGGAAGCCAATATGGCATAACCTTTATTTAAAAATGGCAATACAGTATCAGTAAAGGGTCTATGAGCTTATATAGCAACCCCCTACCAAAATTCAAATTTTCTGTAAATGGATCCTCAACAGGTTGGGAAATCCTTTGGTTGGGAGGCCAGGACGCCCAGGTTTGATAGCAGCAAAATGACACCACTACTGGGGGACTTCTCATTGGTAGAGAACTCATGAAATATCACTCAAGTCTTCTGTTTTTAAGCTTGGGTCATGGGAGTGGGCTTTGAGCCTGCGTTTTTCTCTAGTAGCTGAACTTGATTGGTTGCCTATGAGGACTTTAAATTCATGAAGTTTACATAGAGACTTTCCTTGCCTTCATTAGGCAAGTCAAGAAGTCCCTCCTTGGGAGCCAACACTCTCAAGCCCATGTTTGTATTCTTGCTTTGGGACTTTGACTCTTCATGGTGAGCAGCAATCCCTTTTTTGGACAGCCTGTCAGATATGAAAGGAGTGATATCATGTTGGTTCAGTGCTTCCAGCAATCCATATTGTTCTGGCTTAATCACCAGCCTATGATGCTCTTCTTCACTCTGCAAATTTTTAGCCAGAAAGGCCTGTAAATTTCCCTGGTTAATCAAATTTGAATTTCTGCCTGTTCCAGCTCTCTCATTGGCTAGCTGTAAAAAACATGAGTGGCCAGCCCAAGGGTCTGAAGGATCTCCAAACCCATCAGAGTCTGATGTCAATTTCTATCCTCCTAGTTGGAGTTACTACTTCTTTTGGGATAAATGTCATTCATGACAACTTTGGAGAAACCTGATTCAAAGCCCCACCTGCTTGTGGCAAGTGTAGATTTAAATCTAAATATTGATCACATGTGGGTGGTGGCAAGTAAATTGGAGTCCAAGCAGGGCTCAGATACTCCACACTCAATTTCTCCTAAAGCCACTAGTTGATTTTCAAATCCTGACCTACAAGGAGATCAGGTAACAACTTACAGTACCACCATTGATGGTATCTGTAAGTTGAGTAAATACCAAGAACAAAGAGGCCACCTCATAAAGATGTACACAAGAGCTTTAAGTAACACCACTTTCAGCAAACTATAGTAGTAGTTTGATATCTTCTTTTCAGATAAGTATCTTGCCTCATGATTCACCTTTTCAATTTCTAACCATCCAATTTTTAATAACAAAATTATTAATCTCTGCATTTTCACCACTTTGACCTTCTGAAAATATGTCTCCTCATGATGAAATGATTCATAAAATTTTCAAAATTGAGTGTAAACTCATCTATGCAGACAATTTTCTGACTATAAGTCAAATCAAAGTCTTCTTCTTGTACTTGTGCATTATAATCTGCTGCATTTTTCCATATTATCTATTTAAGGGTTATCACTTCATATTAAATATACACTGTCTTCTCCTTATAGATAATGTCATCCTTATTTGGGTGTATATTTCCCATTTGAATGGCTACAACAAGCTCTCACTCTACTTTACCATGACATCTGTGATCACACAGTTTCTGTGACTGACCCAATTCTAAAATCAAATCATAGCCAACTGAAAATGAAGTTTTGGAAATCTACCTTGCAGCCAAGTTAGGGACCTGTTCCATCAAACTGCTAAAAAATTGAGGATTCCAGAAAATCTATCATATAGAACTGGGCCATACTAAATCCACCTGTTGTAGGGCTGCACCCTCCTGACCTTAAGTTGTTCAAGCACAGCCATCATAAGCTTTTAATTGATGGTAAACTTAGCCTTGGTAAGAAATAATCCCCAGATTTATTGAGCTTTAATGGTAATGTTGCAACTGAACCAATTAGAGTTTATTATTTGATTGGGGAAGACAAAAGTCCAATAGAAAAGACAGGAGTGAATAGAATGAGGTATTATTTATTGTAGAATATTGTGATTAATATACTATATGGGGAAAACCACAAGGCCACAGGTGGTGGCATAGTGGCATATTCCATGTAAGTTTCAAAGCCAAGGAATAACTTGTGCAGGGATCAGCAGGTCAAATTGGCAGTGCTCCTAATTAAGAGAAAGTGCCCGCAGTTTGATATTGCCATCAGATTGGCCCATGTTGTTTGATACGTCAAGGTGTAACACATTAAGCACCCCCTTTGTATTGTAAGATACGTTGGCAGGAAAGGAGGGAAACTTGATTGCAACAGTAACCATTTTGTAACTGTACTAGCAACCTTCATTCACACTTGCAATCTGCCAGTTGGTGGCAGGCTTGAGAACAACCCAATACAAGGGCTAGCTAAAGAACTTAGCCTAAACTCCTTACATACAGGATTATATACCTATAAAAAAAAGTTTAAAGAGCTGCAGATACTAACATGTAGATCCCATTAAGTATGATTTAGACCTATCTTTAATACCCTGGTAAGTAAGGGGGTGTTGTGGTTCCCAAAAACAAGGTTGCTATAACTCTGGAGTAAGAAAAGTAGAAACCAACCCTTTATAAAATGATTGGTGACAGATCATCTCTTAAAAGTAAGGTCCAAGGTAGATATATTTCCACCCTCAATAACCCAAGTGCAAACCCTTCTCTGAAAACCTCAAGCAACAGCACAAAGCTTATCTTCTGCATTCAGAAGCTGAGGAACACCAAGCTATTCAACAGTTTTATGCACTTCAGACATCTGAAATTTTCATCCCCCAACTCCTTTAATATGCCCAGAGAGGTTTATGGCCAGAGATGCCTCCCAGAAGATCAACCTTACCTTTTTATTCCAATAGACCTCTGCATCAGCTGGGTTGAATTCAACAACAATTTAGTTCCAAAAGCCCCTAAAAACATATCACAGATTCATGATCAATTTTTCTGGATATAGCTGCTTTGGCAAACCTATGCACATGGTTTTTGTAACCTAGTTTCATACCCTCAAAAAGTTGAGAACCAGGAACAGATTAGACCAAACTTGTTGAGGGAATACATGGTACTTAAACATATTCAGGTTTAACCTCAGTATCATCAGGATTCTAAATTACTCAGAAAGGTTAAGTGTAACTAAAAAGCCTCAAATATAACTAATAAAAAGTTAATCATAGGGAGAAAGCTGGCTCAGATGGTTAATGCTTCAAACAGACTATTTACCATCTATCCCTTGGGAGTTGGAGGGAGCCAACAGTTTATAAGGAAAAAGAAGGGGTTTGAAAAGGACAATCTTTAGTAAAAATTAGTAGTGCCTCTTATACTATATAAAAAGCCACTGATTCACTGAGGGGGTAGTAAATGAGGCAATATTCTGAATAAAGATGATTTTTAGAATCTTTACTGTAATTGATTTAGCTCCTTATAAAAACATAATCTTTCATCATTCTGGGGAAATCATATAGTTTCATGGTGTTATACCTGCCATAGGGATACTTGCTGGCTTCTCTCTTTGTATTGTGGGATATGATGGCAACTGGGATACCTGTTTTAATTGTAACACTTTTCCTTGCCCCTGGCCCTATCTTGTTGTATTTGATGATTATAAAGACCTGTGAAGCATCCAGAAAGATACTGCACTTTTTAAAAAGCTGTTGAGATGCACACATTAAAATCAGAGATAGGTGAACTGAAGCTGAACATAAAATAAAACATAGCTGATGCAAGCCTTTTCTGATGACAACAGTGGGGAAAGCTGCTAATAATTTTAAATTTTAAACACCAAATTCATCAAAGACCAGTAAAAAACATAGCCACACTCAAAATCAAATATATACATCCAATAGCAGAACAAATCAAACTTGTGCAAGTGTCAGGACCCAAGGGCTCCCAACTCTGATCCATTTAAACTATAGTCTAATAGAAGTCCTTTATTTATTATTCAGACCAAGAATAATCACAATGGGGAAAGGGGAACTAGGTTCTTTTTATACCATTTACATTGGTCTTTGAGATTCTTCCAGATTCTTCCTGAAGGTCCTTGTCTCTCTATCTGGAGGGTCATGCTAAAAGTTTGAAACATCAGCTGACTAATTCTAGTCATATTCTTTTGGTCAGATTTGAAATTTGTAGTTTTCCTCAGTTGGTCATCTAAAAATACTTCAGATGGATTTTCCTCATCTGGAGCTTCCATTTGAGCGTAATGACATCCAAAACTGATCACTGGAAGCTGAGATATGGTTGTATTTGCTCACTTACTAATTGTTGCTTGTCTTGATTTGAAATCCAATCTTTCCACCATTTTGGGACATGATTGTGACAGATCCAGGAAATTCATGCTTGCTTTTTCATTATCACAATCTGACTCTTTTACGGTTTGACAGGAAATCCTTTATGTAAGCTTTGATGAGCTTGGATTCCAGCCAAGCAATCTTGGCGTTAAACTTGTTGCCATCTGGTGATCACTTCCACGTTTTTTGCTTCCCATAGTCTTAGATGCAGACCATCTCTTTCATTCCACAGTAGTCTTCTTTCAGTTAAAAGCCAAAAACACAAAGCATAAAAAGATTGAGGGGAAAGCAACCATTGTCACAATAAGCATCATCTTTTATTAATTATTATTGTGTTTCCATTATATACCAATTGGGGTACATTTGGCTGAAAACCCCTCTGGTTCTAGAATCATACCTGGATTCCTATCACATGGTTTATGACATAACAGCGTCATCCAATCCAGATCTTTACCAAAAAGATCTTCACACTCTTAACCTATAAGAATGTGTCATAATACATTCCAGAATCACCTGATTCTTTCCATGGAAATGTATTGCTTTGACTTGAAGCATTCCAGACTTCTGGCACCAAAACCCTGTGAAATATATGTATTCCTGATTCAAGCTATCCTTGTTCCAACTGGTAACCAGCTGATCAATCCTGAATGTATAGACACCATTGTCTACATTTGGCTGTTTTTCTGCATTTAATGGTTTTTTGCGCTAAAACCCATTAAAACGCTTCAAAACTCAAACCAGGCGCCACCGCGGCGCCCAGGAACTTTCCCAGGCGGCGCCCCAGCATCTGAAAAAATTTGATAGTGGCGCCTTGTTGCTTTGCAAATCCATCAGGCGGTGTGGTGGCGCTTTTAAACCACAATTCAGGGGTTTGCTTTTGGCTAACCTTAACCAAGCTTCTTGACACAGTCAAGGCAATTAAACAATATAATTAAATCCTCATTAATTATATTCCAAACATATATTAATTAACCTTCCCAGTTAATCAATCAGTTTAAGACACCTAGTCTTTACTTGACACAGTCAAGTCTATTTCAGCCCTATGATTAAATCCTCATCAATCATATTCCAGGGTATCAATTAATTAACCTTCCCAGTTAATCAATCAGTTTAAGATACCTAGTCTCATAATCTGAATTGTTCAGATTATTCATTACGGCCCTCAATTAGTACAGCCTAATTGATTCCTGTGTATCATTACTACGCTGGAAAGTCTCTCCAAGGCCAATCCTATTATTTTGGATTCCAACCTATGAAATTCATCACAATTCAACCTCTTTGTGAAACCATAGCCCAATGTGACTGTAGTACGGTCACAATGCTGACAGGGTTTTTCAACTTGGCTCTTTAAATTGCCATAACTTTTGATCTAGGGTACCTAGGGAGATCATCAAGGCAGCTTTCTGATAACAAGAAGTAGCTTTATTGATCCAAGTTTTTAAAATGCAAATTTTCAAAGCTACTATGTCATGGCGGGCCATGACAGCAAGGGTATTTCAGATTTTAAGTAGCACCAAGATGTATATCATTACTTTATAAAAGGCATATTTAGAATACATGATTATCAAATGGAGAGCGCACAAGAGCTACGCAGAAAGCAAATCAACCCAAATAGCCAGGGCTATATTTCTACTTTATTTTGATTGAAATTGAGCCTCAAAAAGGGAAGGGAAGTAACCTCATCTAATCCAGTGCCCTTTATTTAGGCAATTGAGTATCAAATGCTAAACCCCAGCTTCCTAATTAAATCACTCAGATATTGGGAAGTGAATTTCCGGTAAGGTCATTCCATATCAATCACCTAAATATAAATATATTTCTCTCTTTATTATGATCATATTACTTTTTAAAAGAGGATTTTCAAGTGATAGTGCATTTTTCATCTATGACAATCAGTACCAAGATATTATGTCAGTCACCACAACAAGAAGCAAGGGAAAAATACAGTGGGTGTATACACCCAGGGCTTTAACTACACTGAGGAGGATGAAGAGCTGAATTTTTCTGTCAGTGAAACTGGTGACTTGTTGTTTGTACACCACTTGTATACTATCACTGATCAGAGAAATCATTTACCTGTGTACAAGAAGATTTTGAAACCAATCCATCTCTTCCAATGATACCCTGGTCTCACCAGATGAATCCATTCAATCAGCATATGCCATTTCTCAGGAAGCAGACTCAAGCATGACATCAGAGAACAGCTAAAAAAATCACCAATCAGATAATCCAGGAGATTGTAGGCTTAAAAACACAAGGGCTGGACCTTTTGACACCTGTGAAACTCTTTGGCTTTACCCAGGTAACCATCACGAAGGGAAAAATGGGATACACAATCAGGGAGATACTGTTAAGAAAAAATCAGTATGTTTCAAAAAAAATCCCAGTGTGCATAGATATAACTTTTCATGCTGTTACTGCTGAAAATAATACAGACCTCAAGCTCATCCAGGTCAGATACTAACTGAGCCACCATGATATTTGAGCCTCTAAGAAGATGTTCCAGGTGTAGATGCATGGTGTTGTAATATTGGTGCAATCATTCTCTAACTATTATGAGTATATATAGGTTGAGTCTAAAAATACACCGTACCCTCCAGATTTGATGGTGCTGTCTAGATGAGTTCTTATGACAACTAGTGATGGTGTAATTTATATAACTTATAATAAACTAGCCATAACTTGCCAGGATTATGGCCTCTAAAAAGGCCATTATGACACAAGTGACAAAAAATAACTACACAAGTATCACATAGTATCATCTTGAATAGAATTTCCTGTCCCTGGGAGAAATCACCCAAGCAGCTAGCCTCAAGAAAACACATGGAAAGTCTGGCTAACCTGAACCAAGTAATCAACAACAAGTGTGACAAAAATCACTGGGTAGTATGAAGAGGTCTCTAAGTGGTGAGGAATAACCACCCAAATCTATAAGGATTTAATAATTAACAATCACTAAAGCTTTGAACACTGTTTAGTGAGATATCTAAAAGATATTTTAGTATTTAACAAGATAATTAAACCTAATCAAATAAGTCCCAGATATATAACCTGCAAGAAGATTAAAGAATCCTCAGAACAAAACTCCAGACATTGGAAGGCAGCAATAGTCTCAGTTCAGATTCTTGGCAAAAAACCAAGACTATAGGGCATTGATGTAAAATTAGATGACATAGACAATGTAGAACTCAAAAAAAGACCCCGTTTCCAGTTACAATTTGATTTAGAATCAAGTTTTAAGGAATATAGCAAAGTAGGCCCACTACAGGATGAATTTTAAATAAGTGTTAACCAGTAGATAATTTAAGTTTATTAAGTATAATTTTTAGGGTGAACTCCACTTTTGAGAGTTGAACAGTGAAAATTTTCCAATATGTACCAAAACTATTGATTAAGCAATACCATCTGAATCACTGGCTCCTATTTTTTCTCATTCCAAGAGTACCTTGTCCAGCACGCAAAAAAAACCTTGTGTGGTTAACTTTTGATAGTCATTCTGATAAACAAGGTTGTATTGGGTGACCCTTGGATTATGTCTATTTATCAGTGGAAAGCTTCCTTTGTTAATTGTATTTTCTTGACAAACCAGAGCAGCAGTAACACATTTCCAATCAACAGTCTGATTTAAATCTGTCAACTTGGTTAAATTGGTTAAGTTGGTTAACTACTTCCCTGATTTCTTGGCTTTTCAGTTGTGTCGAGTTTATACTTCTGGGAAGTATAATAAACAAAAAAAAGGGGAAGATTTAAGAAGATAATGATACTTTATTGAATATTAATAAAGGTTTATATATAGTATCATGACAAGCCGCATGTTTTCCATGTACGTCATGGAGGTCATGGGGCTTATCTGAGTAATGTTCCTCTTGAGTCAAGAGGCTAAATCAAGTTGTGTTCCATTTAGGACCTGGATTGAGTGATCCCTGTCATAGATGGTTAACTGATAATGGTGCCACCAGTTTATTGACTGGACAGTGAACTGTTTGGTGAGCTGTTCAGCAATTTACTTGGGGCGTTAATTCCCTAAGAGGGAGTAATCAAAGATGTTGCAACAGTTGGGACAGACAATTCCCAGAATTATGGAAACTACTATGACAACAAGTGGGTTGTGGAAACACATGTATGGTTCTTTCCAAAATTGTCAAATGGATCAGAAAAGGCTTGGAAACCTCAACAACAGGTAATTTGATGATTTTTGGCACCAAAATCTGTTTATGACATCAAATTTTTGGTTCTTTTGGAGGTTTAGTGACAAAAATTAAGGCCTGCCACATCATAACTAAATCCCAATCCTCATATTGGCTTCCAATTCCCTAGAACTACTCTATTAGTTCAATAAATACTATAATGTTAAAAAACTATCAAGTTTTAAAGCTATCAGATAATTATCCCCAGAAGATGCAGTTTCTTATTGCTTACATGCCTTTGCAGTACCTTGCCTTTTTGGCTTAAATTTTGCAGCTTCTGTGGACCTGTACCAATTTTGAGTCCCTGTGAAGTAATTGTGGATATTGTTTGATAGTTCAAATCTACAGAAATATGTTAGCCTTGCTGTCATGGCTGGGTTGCACCCAGGAGAACCTTTAGTCAAGGGAAAGGTCCAGTAGATGACAGGGGTCATCCTCATCACATAATTGGCAGCAGTGGCCCAAGGACGCCACAATCTAATGTGGGGGATCACTTGCTCAACAAGCCTCAGCATGATCAGGTAAGCAAACCCAAGCTTACTGTAGTCATATGAAGGGATTTAAGGAACAAGAGGGAATTATCTAGTAGCAGCGCTCATGGAATAAATCAACAGGGCAAGTTGGCAGAGTAGAGGGACACCAGGAAAGGAGAGAAGGGGTCAGGTGCAGGAGCTATTTCCTGAACTAGCACTCTGGAAGAAAGAACAAGGGCTAATGTTGATGGTTCAGAGGCAGCAAGGGCTTGCTCCATTTCCCTGAGCTGGCTTTGGTACTGAAGGTACTCTCTATTTGATAGCACCAATAGTATGAAATTTGTTATAATATAATAAACTCCTGCAAGTATAAACACTCATAGTGCATTTACCAACAAAGATATTATTTAGTGATGACAAAAGGGAAGTAATTTCCAACTTCCCCATCTATATACTTTTGAGAAGTTGACTCTAGGCTTGGCAGGGCATCTTGATTGAGAAGATGGTCACATGCCATTGTTTCCTGGTATGAGCATCTTCTTGTTGAATATCCAGAGGCAGCAATTCACTAATTTCAGTTCCTGGTGAGTGAGCCAAACCTTATGGTCTTCCAGGGATCTTTTGGGGGGCAAAATCTTCAACTTCTGAGGGTTTTGGCTAATAGGAAGCATTCCCAGAGGTAAAGACTGCTCCTGAGGGTGCCTCCAGGTGCAGGCGTCTCCAGGGCATCAAATTTGGCATTTGGGAAATAATGGCATGAGTTACTGAGGCCTTATTCTCAGGCTTGATTGGGCAATTGTGCAATTGCATATTTGCATCCCTTAGTTTTGATTATGTTTAGTTCTTTTTCAGGGTTATTAAGGGCCCTGACACTTGCCAATATACTCAACCTGTCCTATGCAAAGGATACTACAGACAAAAGTAGAATAGACCTATTAGATAATTACATTTATGAAACTGTAGTACACTATAGCCAGAAGCCGCAATTCATCCAGGTGTAACTAAGAACTTGTTATCATCCTTTCAGGTGTCTGTATCTATGTATACTGTATCAACCTTTTCTCTTGTTCTTTCAGAAAGTTCCTAGTGGTTACCTTTACAATAGTTCTTATTATTTCTGGCTATGCCTATCC
This sequence comes from Entomophthora muscae, assembly GCA_014839935.2. Lineage (NCBI taxonomy): Eukaryota > Fungi > Entomophthoromycota > Entomophthoromycetes > Entomophthorales > Entomophthoraceae > Entomophthora > Entomophthora muscae. The sequence continues at coordinate 126,356 of QTSX02003641.1, forward strand.
CAATTGGCTTTCCTTGGCACGTGTATTGCTACTGGCCTTCCCAAGGCTTACATGGCAAATCAGCTACAGCCTGCACTCTTCTTGAGTTAGCCTACTGACAATTATCAATTGGCTGTATCTTACGCGCCTCTGATGACACTAGAATATTGTACTTGTTTTTTAGTTGATGCTTAGAAATAGTCTCAGTTTTGTCTTTCTACTTCAGAAGGTAGAATTCTGGTATCCCTATTTCCATTTTCTGGATTTAATCAATGATCCTATTTTAGATGGTACATCATATGCTTAATAATACAACAGGTTGAGTTGGGGATTAGAAGCCGTGTAACAGCTGACTTGATCCTATAACAAATTGGGTATTATCTGCTGTGTAATGACATTGAAAGTTTAGTATTATATAACCTTTCACTCCTCTATTAGTTTGATATGTGTATATGTGCCTCTTAGGCTGGGGTGCAACCTCCATAATTAACTCATACAGAATAGAACATCCTCCATGCTGACAATTTCAAAAATTGTTTTTGCTTTATCTTTTATAATTTCAATTAAAAGCTCAAAATAAAAATCAAACATTGCTTCTATTATCAGTGTCAATTATTTAATCAAGAAAAAAATAATCTTTAATATTGAAAACAAGAAAAATATTTTTGAGAATTGTCAGCATGGAGGATGTTTCATTCTGTATGAGTTAACTCTGGAGGTTGCCGGCTGGGGTGGGGCTGAGGCAATCCAATATCCAGTGGGATATAGTAGCTGTGATACAACTGATCATCTATTTATTGCACACCGTGTAACCAATGATAATTACTATAGGCTAATAATTATAAGATGTTTAATAGGTCTATTAATTATAATAAACTGGTAGTTACACAGTGTATAATTACTGCACTTAATTTAATGATAATCAAGTGATAACACAACGTGTAACAGATATGATCTGTGTGTGATGATTAGCCTGATCTTTTGTGGTCAATCAGCCTAATCTCACATGCCCCCAATTTTGAAGTTAAAGAAATTGTGGAACCAATTTGTGATATTGTGTACTTACAAGATGCAATCACAATTTCTTAATCAATTTTATTCTTCTGCTCTACCCTAGATTTCTTTATCTATATTGTCCCTCTGCTCTGCTTGGATATTTCTGTTGGCAGATTTCAACTTTATAATTTTTGTTAGTTTTTAATTCTTTGATAATTTGGTATTTTATTCCCCATTTTGTGAATTTTTCAGAATTTTTCAGAAACTCCACCTTGACAATAGGTTAATTTTTGGGTATTTTATCAGTTTTCCTGAGAGGGGCTGTAATTAATCAGACTTTGGCTAATTATGTCAGAAGGTACAAATACAAGCCTATTATTGAGGGCATACTGGAGATATGAGAGTCAATATAGGCTAATCATGCAGTCTATTTGAGCCATCAAATGGAGGGTAATCAAGTTACAAAGGACTCAATCTAAGATGTGAGACTCCAGTGTTCCATATACCCCCAGGCCACGCAGAATGACATCTTGCCTATGTTATATTTTAAAATATTGGCATTATAATCTAAGCCAAGAATCCAAAGGACATGGTAGCTATAGTATTATACTTAAATGATCATACTGAACTTTTTACCTAAAGTTATGTATATGATCTTTTCTCTCAGTCAGTGTTCTATATGTTTAATAAAGGGAACAGCCTCTGCAAACTTTGTCTCTCCCTTATTGCTCTACTCTATTTACCCTCATCCCATGCATGACAGAAGAGCAGTACACAGCACTTCATATTGCAGCAAGTATTGCTAGAAATGGGTTTTATTGTCTTCTTTGTATACCCACCTCCTCTTCCCACCCATCCACACTTAATTACTCTGGCTATACTTGGACACAGGCCTCCCACAGATAACCACAAAGTTATTTTAAGAATATGACTATCCTTTTTTCCTTTCAAATTTCCCCTGGCCTGTACTTTTCTTTGTCTCTTGTAGCCAAATCTACACATATCAGGAATTATATAATGGTACAATTTTCTTTGTTTTATGTACCCTGTATCTGAAATATATTGAGCTTGTATTGTCTGAAAGTCAAATAATTATCACAAAAAATTAACACTAAAATTGCAGTTGAAGAATATGTTATTAGGATTTATACCAAGCATTCCCAAATGCCTTCAGTTGTCTTGATTTACCTGAAACTCTAAAGCCAAAGCACTCAAGTCTATAATCAACATATAATGTAAAGTAAAATTAAAGGCCATTGTTTGATCAATCTCTAGATTTTTGGTGTCATTATTGGTATAAAAACAAGACACAAGTTGCCACCTAATCCAGTGACAGGATTAGATAGCAATATGTGGCTTTTCAGTATGTCAATAAGATCACAAAAATCTAGAAATTAACTAAACAATGGGTTGTTTTTATTTTAAATTTTATATTGATTATAGATTTGAGTGTTATTGGCTTTTGAGTTTTAGTAAAATCAAGACAACTGAAGGCATTTGGGAATGCTTGGTATAAATCCTAATAACATATTCTTCAACTGCAATTTTAGTGTTAATTTTTTGTGATAATTATTTGACTTGCAGACAATGAAAGCTCAATATATCCTACATATAGTATAGTGTATATGGCCACTTTTTGGGGAGACAAGTGCAAGAAAGCGCAGTTGTGGACGCAGGCAGTGGGACCTCTGGGCCAGTGGGGAGCACTTACCACAGTATTGGCGCTAACTTAATAATGCATGAAAGAGATAAGCCCAGCAAGGACCAGGGACCAATGAACGGTACCATGAAGCTCACCAACTAAGTCAGTTTAATGTACATTACACCAAAAAGTTGGGTGGACATGGTCTCACTAGAAATCCCAAGATCTTGTAGAAGGTTGAGCCAGGGAATGGCAGGAGGTGCCATAGCAATTAAATATACGGGCAGGTGATTGTATTTGTCTTTAAAGAGACAGGGGTGTACTGTGCACAACTAGTCTCCTTGGACAAAGATCTCTGGCTAGTGTGATCTTTACAAAAGGTCGGCTAGGAAGATTTTCTCTATGTTGAACTCAGAGATTTCCAGGTTCAAAGGTTATTTTTTAAAATTTATAGGTCTAATAGGAGCAACAGAAGGACATAATAATGTAGGTGTGGGGTCTGCTGGATTTGTGGGTGTGGTGACAGAAGCAACAGGGCCTGTAGATTCTGTCTGAAAGTGATAGAAAACAAGTATAATATATGGCATGATAAGTTTAAACTAATTTTCATCATAGCTTTATTCATCATGAAGACAATGAGGATCATTTTCAACCTGACAAGGTATAAGTACTATTTTCCAGGTTTAATCCTTAGTTCAGGAATTCAAAAACTCAGGCAGCAGGGCAGTGAAATCTTGGGCGCAGCAGGGTGGTATCTGGAATAGTTAGTTATTATTGGCTAGAGCTAAGAAATATACTACCAGATTCTTCTGTTCCCTAACCTGGTTGAGAGGGGAGGGTGAAAAACAAGTCCTATTTTCTGGGCTTCAGACAATCTCTTCAAGACTTTTATTGTCAGGATAGTGTAACTGTGGGGTTCCTGGTCACCAGTCCCCAAAGTGTGTCCTGGTTCATAGCCAGGGACTGGCTTGGAGGAGTTGACATTTACTAGTAGATAGTGTTGGTTAGCTAGAAGTTAATACTGAGCCTGCATTAATGCAAACTCTTCCAATACTTTCTCTATTACTAGGCGGGCATCCCCACTATGCACTTGTACTTCAGCTGGCGCTAAATCTTCTGTAGGCCTGTACCAGTCTTTTAGCAACCTAGTAAACTCATTCCCAATGAACTCCTGTCCCATATATGTCATTTCCAGGTGTCTAGTCAACCTCTCCCACTCTTCCTGGGATGTTTTACTAGTGATAAACCTTCTACAACTCTTACAATAGGTATATTATTCCCCTTGGTGCAATACCCAGATACAGTAGGTAATACTTGTAGCAGGAAGAACAGGAGATTGGAAAATTGGAAGCCAGTCAGAGCAGTGACAATTGGATAGATAGTCATCAACCAGCAGAAGACCTTGGCATTGATACTGTACCTTCCAAAGCTCCCTGCAAAGTAGGTAAATAGATATTACATGGAGGTGTACACCGCAATGGACAGGGTGGAGTGTAGAGATACAAGGGGAGGCCAGGAAGCAGTGTGGGAAGAGTTGAGTTGCCCAGGGTCATAATGGTGGTCATGACCTAGCCCTTCTGGTGAAGGTTCAAAGAACTCTAATCCCTGTTGATAGCCTCCAATCCCAAGGCAAGCTTTAAGCATAGCTGTGAAGATGAGATGATACATCTTTACTGGATTGGAGGGGTTGGCTGGGGAAAACTAGTTGAAGTAGACTTAAGTTTTTAAGTTAGATTTAGCTTTATTGAGGGTATTAAACTCAATAATAGCACAAGCTATTACTGAGGAGGGGTCCCTTATTTATAGTGTTCCCTACTGTGCAAAGTTTTGCAAGTGGGAATGAAAACAAGGGATTGGAGAACCCAAAAGTTTGGAAAATGGGATTGGGAATCAGGGTTTGAGAGGGTGGCTAAACTCTTGATCTTTGACAATCTGTTGGGAGTTTGGCCCCTCTTGGCCAGAGCCAATGATTTCCTCTGGGCATGTGGTCAGGTGGTGTCTACAACTCATGGGATTTCCAGGGTCTATTTTTGTTTTGGAAGCCAGTGTTTGGTTGAGGTCTGGACTCAAACATGTGACCTCAGGTTCAGAATCCCATTGGTTATGGGTAGAATTGCTTCTCATTTTTAAAACTTGAATTTGGCCCTCTTCTGATGGGCAGTGGTTGTTCTCTAAATTTTTCCCTTTTCTCAGGAACTTATTTGATTGGCTGCATTGGTTGGTATTTTCTAATTGGCTGGGGAGTGGGAGCTGGATCCCAGGTGAGAGGCTGGCGGCTGGCTTGCTGGCGGCTGGCTGGGCAGTGGGGGGTTGGCAGGCAAGCGGAGGGTTGGCAGGAGGCCCTCTGGCAGCTGGCTGGGTGCTGGCGGGCGTGGCAGGCGCCTGCCTGGATGATAAATTATTCTGTTGTCCATTAAGTTCTGTTTTTTCCTCTGTTTGATTTTTATTTTTCCCCACTAAAGGGGGAAAATCCTCATTGAATTTGACATTTTTAACAGAGCATCCCTCTATTATTTTCCAACATTGCCCTCCAGTAAGAATCTGGTTTATGTCAGGAATATTCATGACACTTGGCCAGGGTAGAAGATGTGGGACAATTAATTCATGGGGGTTATCTGTACTATTTAGAACTTTGGGCAGGGGTCAAAATAGGCTTTTATTCACAGTCAGAAGGAAGATTCTCTTAGAAACCTTCTGATATATTGCCTGGGGGTCTGGGAAACAATAGGGATCTGCCAATACCTTGGAGTCTTCCAACAATATCTTGAACTCCTTGTACTTGGTCTTGGGCTCCTTCTCCTTGGTCTTTGACTCCTGCATTCCGCTCCAGCTCCAGCTCTTTATCTCCAGCTTCTTTGTCTTGGGCTCCTGCACCTGTGTCTTGGTCTTCTGCACCTTTGTTTTATGTTTAAGTCCTCTGTGTAGTCCTTGTGGCCTTTTTAATCCACTTGTGTCAGTCCCTGAAAAGCCTCAGATAGCTTCCCCTTTTATAGCTCCTTGTTTCAGTCCAAATTCTCTCTCAGAACTCTTGTTTTTCAAAGCTTAAACTATCCGGTTTTTCTTTCTCTGCAATATATTAAAATTTATATCTTACTTTATCCAGTGAAACTCCTGAATTTCTGCTTTGTTTCATCATTTTTTTAGGCTTTAAATCTTCATTTAAAGCCCTCAAAACACTGATCAAACAGGATTCAACCTGCAGCCAATCAAACGCTTTTATTCAATAATTTTGCCAAAAATTTCACCCAAATGACTTGCTCTTGACCATGGTTCAAACCTGGCACTGTCTTGCTCCAGATAAACAACTGCTCTGTGTTTCAAACAGTTTTGCTGTAATTCCTGTCACATTTCTCCAGCAAAACTTAAGCGTTTTTGCCTATGTTTTACTTAAGGGGTTTTCAAACCCTCAATTCTTCAACATTTCTCTGAGTTTCCCTGCATTTTCTTTGGCATTTCACAACTTTGAACTTTCCCGCTGCTTGTCTTTTACCTCTACTAATCATTTCAGCGGAATTCCAACCTTTGTTTTCACAGTTTCTCTGTTCTGTTTCTGGCCTCTTTCTAGCTCCTCTTTACTCAATCAACTCTTAATAAATTACAGTCTAACTTCTGTAAATTATTTTTTCTGCTCTTTCTTTTATCCATATGATAATTAATTCCATCTTTGAATCATATTTTTAGGCAGCATAAATTAATTCTTTGACTGCTTCTTTCTGATCATTTTGTTTTTAGAAGCCCAAAACAAACATTATAGCTCCAATATTCATCCCATCAAGTCCTTCTGAGCCATTTTTCAGTTTCTTGGCTAGCCCTGAACCATGATTTTCTGGTCCTTCAGCTAGTTCTTCACCGTCATCTTCTGGTCCTTCAGCTATTCTTCCACCATGATTTTCTTATCCTTCTCAGTCTAGCAATCAGTCTTTTTCAGTCAGCAATCAGACATTTCCGGTCAGTAATCAGCCCTTTTCAGTCCTTTTTAAGCTGTCCACCAGTCCTTGCCATGAATCATCTAGGTTCTAATCCTCACCATGAACCATCTTAGCTCCAATCCTCACAATGATCTTACAGCCTCTCAACTAGTCTTCACTGTGATCATACAATCCCTCTCACTTGTCTTCACAGTTGATCCTACTATGAGCCCTGTGGTTTCATTGTCAGTCCCCGTTACCAATACCTCAGACTCAGGAAATAAGTCTATAAGGCTACTGGTGTTTAACTGGGCCTTTGCCAGTGTCCTCCACCTGGGACATTCAACCACAGGTAACCCTCATGTCTGTGCAGTTGTCATTACTCACTAAGATGATTAAATCTGAGCTTTCAGTTGCAAAGTAATCAACTTAATTTCCCAGAGGCCTGATAACACCAAGTTCTGCAGCTGCTTCCCCAAGCAATCACCCTGGTAACACCCCTGAGCATATTCATGTCCCCAATGGTAGCTTTAAGACCTCCCCAAAGCCCCCCAAGGAAACACAAATGAGTACACCATACCAGTCTGTTAGGTAGAAAGCTTGCTCACAGACCTCCTGTAAGCGCACAAGGGCACATGGAGCTATCATAACTCCTCTCTTCCCTAGAAGCTCATGTTACCTGCTAGTGTCACATCATCAACCAGCCCTGGTAGACCGCATTACCCACCAGGGTGATCCACTCCCCTCCCCTAGCAGCCATCATTCCCTGCTGGCTGAGAATCACTAACCAACCCCTAGCAGCCAAAGTTCCCTGCTAGGCTGGTTTATCACCTGCCTCTAGTAGTCTCTTGTTACCTACTAGGCAGGCCTTACCTTCCTTAGTATCCAATGCTCTCTACTAGGTCTATACCTGTCTTAAAACCACAGTACATGATCAATTCTCAGCATTGTGTCTTTATTTGAAGCCAAATCAACCCTCGCCTGCAAAACCGCTTCCATGTGGATTATCACAGTAACTTTCCAAGGTGTTTCTTGATTTAATTTGCTACCACTTCAGAGTGGCTCATTATGCCATGTTTTTAAATTTTTCCTGTAATATCTAGTTCAGGGTGCAAAGATTTTAACATGGGCTGATTTTTATTTGAATCTCTCTTGTATTGAAGCCCAGAAAAAATGTGAGTGGATGGGCCCTTAGCCCATTGGGCCGGTGGATCACAGGGGGGCAGGGTTCAGCTCTTTTCCTGACACTTGCTTTATAAATAATAGTGGAATTTTATTTTGACACCATAAGCCAATTAGATTAAAATCTAATAAAGACAATCAGGAATATTAAACGTCAAGGACATGCAAATATAAGCTAACAGAATTAAAGGAAAAAATAATAAAAATTTAGTTTCAACAAAGAAAAAATTGGGAATTAAAATGGGTATATTTTATCATATAAAAATAGTTCAGAAATTATATAAAAAACAATCTAATATTATATATAGCATTAAACAAATTTCTTACCATAATTAAAGGCAGAGTGTACACTGAAATTCTTGGTGATAGTGATGTGGCAGTTGAAAGGCTTGGGGACTTACTGGATAAAGTATGGGGTATTGTTTGACAATGTCAGGGATTCAGTATTGGGCAGCCAGCCCGTTGTTTTCAGGGGTGATACAGGCCGGGTTTTTTGCAGGCAATGCCCACCACAAGAGGGGAGCTAACTTAAAAAGATAGGAGGCAGACTTTCCCACCCAGGACCATGGGCTGGCAGCCAGGATTATAATGTCAATCACCCCTGTGAGGGTGATGTACAGAATCCCAAACAGCTTGCCAGAATAGTTGGTTGGGAGGTTGGGTGAGGAAGCAGGCATAGGTTTTGGGGTCACAGGCGGTTCCATATGGATATTGTATGCAGAGAGGTAGTTGAATTTCCCTCTAAACACTTTTTGGTGTTGAGAATATCCACAGACCTTGACAATTGTATCTAACAGCAGATTGTATGCAGGCCAAAGGATCAAGTTTAAGTATCTTTTCTGGGGTATAGTCCTTGTATTTGGGCTTCACGGGGTAATCAGTGAAGTGAACGGGTCTGAATGGTACACCAGGAGGACAGAAAACTGCAGGCAGTGGGGCAGGAGATCTTGAACTAAATTGGTAGATAACAAATACAAAATAATGCAATATCTGTGTGATCTAAAATAACATAACCTTTATTCAAAAATGGCAATAAGTTTGGAGCGCAGGGTCCTTTGGTCTATATAGTACCCCACCTCCAAACTCAACATTTTATATGGGGGTTCATCAGGACATTGGGAAAGGCAGGCCTAGGGGAACTGGGTGCTTGGGTCCAAAGGCAGCAAAATGGCACTTGGCCCAGGAGTTCTTTCATTGGTCAAGAATCTCAATTTGGCTACCTGATTATCTTGCTTTAGTGTTGGGGTCATGGGACCAGACTGCAGGCCTGTGCCTCTTTCCTGAGTTGGCTCCTGATTGTTTGCTGATGTAGACTTCAATTTCATGAAGCTAATAGTTGCCAAATCAGTACCTCCATTAGGCGCTGTGATTAGTCTTCTATTTGGTGCAATAATTTCCTTGGTTTGGTTCATTTCACTGCATGGGCCAACATTCTTGGTATCAGCTTGTGGGGGCTCAATCCCACAAAAGCGCGGGCAGGCAGTCTTGCAGTCCACAGGCCCGGCGGCCCAGGGGTCCAGGGTCGGGGTTCAATTCCTGCTCCCGGGCCCGGGTTTCCAGAGAGGAAGAATTTTCAATCCTGACAGACAAACTATAGGCTAGTTGGGGAGGATACAGATGTCACCAAGAATGTCTTCATGCCTGGTTTAAACAACTCACTTGATAATGTGTTTGACAGGATCTTAAATATCTCCAGCAAGATTTAGAAACATCTAGATATAAAACAGGACACAGAGTTTCTTGCACCTTCCATATGGGATGACAACTATGACCTACAGAATATACTAAGACAGGCTAGACACATTGGGGCCCACATAAAATTGAGGATGTGCCTCCCAAACTAGGGGATATAACAGCAGCAGAGCCATCTCAGACTGACAATAGATTAAGCACAGGGACAGTTAATGAATAACTTTACAAGAACATGGACAATTTTTTAACAATTGTAGTGGTTCATATAGAAAATGTGCTAGTACACTATGTGCCTCCTACTTTTTATGAGAACTTTCTCAAATTTGTAGTGAATCAGGTGTATATTGCATATGAAGAGCAAGAGCAGCTGGAATTAGAAATTACTGGTTGTTTTCCAATGCCTACAGCCAACCTCAATCTATTTGAGCCACTTTTGGGCTTCTTACAGTGAATTTGTTTTGTCTACACAAGTGTGTATGGCCCTCATTTAGCCAGTGTTTATAACAAACAAGTTTTTAATAAAGATGAACATATTTTATTTGAACAACATGAAAGACCTGCCATATAGAACAATTAGAGTGCTTAAACAAGATACTAATCAGGCACACTTTAATCCCTGGGGCTGCACAAAATTTCTTATCTGATCAGGAGACTTGAGTTGACTATACAAAATCTATCAAGAGCACAGGTCTGGCTTTATAAGAAATTCAAGGAGCTTTTAATATATTTGAGTCTGCATGGACACACAACAAGAATGTGCTATCTCTCATAATTTAATATCATCTGAGAAAACATCCTACAAAAACAAAATTGAAGCAGGTCATAATAAGCACTGCAAATTTTCTGCAGCCTACCATGGGCAGAAACTTCATCTGGTGCTTTACCTTAGTTGGCTTTTCTATGTGAGGATCAAGAAGAATGCCAAGGATGTAAAGGGTGTTCCACCAGCCATTGGCAAGATCAGTATCCTCTTAAATGGTAAAAAGGTCCCAGATAAGTACTGCTCAGCACAGCAACTCATACAAGATTAATATATATAAAAGTGACTCTGTCTGTATGTCTGTGTTGTAAAGCTAGCAGCAAAGGGTTGCTAATTTCTACAAACAGTTAGTCAGGGACCTGATTCTTATTACTATACCTGTTGATGGTATAGTGGCAGCCTGTAAAAGGACAGAAGAATATAAAGATGTAAAGATAAAACTAGTGTTTATTGTGATAGTGTCGCACTTATGTAGTGGGAGGCAGGACAATTTCCGCCATAGGAAAGGAGGCACAGTAAGAATGACCTTCCTAATGGAGGATAGTGGATTGGCACAGCAGAAAGTCCTGTGCAACAGAATAACCGGTTTCACATGGCTTTCCTTAAGGAGGCAGGTAGCAATAACTTTGTTGTTTTATTATTAACCTTTGAAATAAAGCCTGTGTCTTATGCACATTTAAAAGGCGCTTTGAACACCCTTTTTAGAGGTGTTTTAAACGTCTTTATCCTTAGTAAAACCAGGATGCAATAAAGCAATTGTGCAATTTTTCTGTTGCTCAATCCCTAGGTAGACAACTTTACGTCTAATCCATTCAGGATCTGCAAAATTTCCCTCCACTGGATTAGACAACAGGGTTAAAAATGGCTGTGTCTCAAGGTGATGGCTATGGTGAACAGTCACTCTAGAAGAGTCACACAAGAGTCTTGAAGAAGTTGCAAGTGGTAATTCCTAAGAGACCCAGGCCTACCAGGGTAATGGAGGTGGATAAGGCCATTAAGAAACAGGTAGTCTTGCATGATGTGGATGGCAGCTATCTGGATTTGGGGATTTAGCTATATCAGCTACTGGTTCCTCATCTGGCCTTAGTGAGGACAGACCCATTATTTTCTGCATTGTTTCTAGCCTTGAGTGAGCCCAGGGAGGTGACAGGAACTGGGTTGCAAAAGGGCAACAGCATCTATTGGCGGTTCTTCATGCAAGCGGCAGAAGAGTACTTGAAGGCCCAGTTGAAGGATTTCCAATTTGAGGGTTAAGTGCTCTTGGTCTTGAAGCAGGGGACGGTATCCAGCATAGTCAAGTCAGTCCTTTGCGCTTGGGCAACACCTGGGGTCATCAAGGCTCAACCAGTCAGTTGGAAAACCTCTGACAACTTTGAGCAACGTTTTCAGCAAGCCTTCCAGGAAGTGTTGAAGTCATACACAGTGGAGGGGACTGATCATCTGGTACCAATGGTGATGGCTGGCAACCTTGTTCTTTGAGGAACCAACCACTGTGATACCAAGAGGGAGGAGAACATGGGAGTCTTCCTTGAGTGGGCCTTGTCTGTATTCTACGAGGTGAGTGATCAGGTCCCAGTAGAGTATGCCCTTTGTGAGAGTCTTCTGTGGGACTTTATCTTCTTGTGGGTCGCCTTTCCTGTGGACATTGGAGTCAATTGTGTGTCTCACTTGGTGGGAGTTTGTTGCCCAATCCTTGGTCATTGGCTTTGCAAATCTGTAGGCAACCAGTTGTGTTTCTTGGCTGAAATTCAGGTGGTAGAACAATTAGTGCATACTGGAAGAGTCTTGTCAGTCTCCAATAAACACCTGGTTCTTTTATTCTTATTCATCATACTTTGGTGCAACACTATTGCAAACAGGACAACAACCCATGGAATTTTTTAATTAGGCTTTTGTTTTTTTGGGTTATTGTCCTCATTGGGGCTTACTCTTGGTCACTAGGAGCAGCACGCATATACTGAGTGTGTAATCTAGTAATCAATTGCCCAGAATGGGGCTCTTTAAGGGTGTAGGAGTCAGGGCCAGTCTTCTGGATAACTTGAACTGGGCCTTGCCAAAGGGAGGCAAGTTTGGATTTGTGGCTGTACCCTCTATTGCTGAAGAAGTAGACTGAGTCTCCTACCAGGTAAGTGGGTAAAGTGGGGCGTTTGGATGCAGCTTGTTCTAGGTCCTGCAACTTATGGTTTAAGTTTACGGTGTAGGCCTCTGATTGCAAGCAAATAAGGGTTTGAACCAGCTTGTTGAGGTACGCCTCTGGGGACAAAGCCAGGCTGGGCTTTACCAAGGAATATAGTAAAGGGGGAAGTCCTGGTTGCTGGCTGTAGAGCAGTTGAAAGGGCAGCTTGTCAGTGGCACAATGGTATCCAATGTTATATGCAAAGGTGGCCGCAGGCAGGAAGATATCCCATTTAGTCTCATGTTGGTGACTGAGCTTCCGGAGTATCCGGACCAGGTTCCCATTAGTGCGCTCTACCATGCCATTTTTCTGTGGGTGATAAGTAGTGGATAGTGTCCCACAAATTCCCATCTGTTGGTTGAGGTGGGGGATGATATAACTGTTGAAGTTGGTACCATTGTCTGTCAGCAGAATCTGGGGGCAACCATGTTTGTATATGATATTCTCCAAGATGAACACAGCTGTCACCAGTGAAGATTGGTTGAGAATGGCCTTGGCCTCTACCCATTTAGTCGGATGGTCAACAGCCACAATGATGAACTTGTTGCAACTGTTGGTAGCTGGCAGGGGTCCCACTACATCAATGGCTACAGTGTGGAAGGCAAAACCAGGGCGTACAAGTCTGTGTTGGAACTTGGCCACCTTAGGTCTCTCAATGTTGCAGTCATGACAGGTGGCTAGAATATTTACTACATCAGTGTGCATTCCTTCCCAGAAGCAGTGCTGCTGTAGCAGGGCTAACGTCTTCTGTATGCCACCATGGCCAGTAGTCTTGTGAGCAGCCACCACTGAGTCCATGTGTAGGGATGGGCGTATGTAGGGTAGTCAAGAGTCTCTACAAAGCTTCAGGAGTTGTCCTTTTGAGACCTTGGTATCAACAGCTAACTTCTTGATAGCCCTCTGTATCTCTACTGGCTCCTCTCCCCACAAAGAAGGATCCTCCATAAGCTTGTCATAGAGAATATCAGCCATGGGGGATACTAAGGCAACATTGAGAAGACAGGAGAGACAGTTAGCATTCTGATGGGCTGCTCTGGATCAGTGAATGATTTTGTAGTCATAAGCCTGAAGATTAATGGCCCAACACGCCAGACGTCCTTCAGGGTCCTTGAGGGTCTTCAGCCATTGCAAGGAGGCATGGTCTGTTACAACCGTGAAATTTACCCCATGGAGATAGACTCTGAAATGTTGGTAGGATTATATCACAGCCAGACACTCTCGTTCAGTGACAGTGTAGTTCCTCTTGTGAACATTAAGCGTATGTGAGCAGTATCTAACAGGGTGTTCAAGTCCTTCAGAGTCCAGTTGGGAGAAAACACCCCCAATTGCAGTCAGATTATCATCTGTATGAACCACAAACGGCTTTGAAAAGTCAGAGTAGGCCAGTACAGGGGCTGCAGTCAGTGTTTCCTTGAGAGCATTGAAGGCAGATTGGCACGCTGGGCTCCAGAAGAATTCCTTATCAGCTTGGAGAAGCTGAAAAAGGGGGGTTGCCCAGGGATGAAAAGTTGGGGATGAAGCAAGGGTAGTACCCAATCATCCCCAGAAAGACCTGCACGTCCCGCTTATTGGACGGTATCTGCATTTTCTCAATGGCTTCTAACTTCAGAGGTACAAGGCAGAGTCCATCTTGGCTAATGAAAAACCCTAAAATCTCAAGGTGCTCCTTGAAGAAGTTGCACTTGTGTGGCTTGAGCTTGAGATTGGCTGCAAGTAACCTCTGGAAGACTTCCTCCAAGTGTTGTAGGTGATCATTAATGGTTTGGGAGTGCACATTAATGTCATCCAGGTAGACCAAGACGCTGGTGAGTTTGAGGTCGCCCATCACTGCATCCATGGCCCGCTGGAAGGTAGCTGGGGCATTGGACAGACCTTGAGGCATTCTTGTGGGTTGGAATAGCCCTTGGTCAGTGATTATTGCACATTTTTCTTGATCAGCGGGGGGGGGTAAATCAATCTGTCAGTACCCACTGATAAAGTCCATGGTGCTGAAGAACTTGGCACCACCCAGTTGGTACAAGGTATTGTCAATACAAGGGAGGGGATATGAATCCTTCTTGATAACAGCATTCAGTCAACGGTAGTCAATCACCACACAGTTGCTGCCATCTTTCTTTTTGACAATCAGGAGAGGGGAAGCCCAAGGGCCTTTACTGGGGACCAGTAAGCCAGACCCCAATAGCTTCTGAAGCTCCTTGTTAGCCACGGCATGATTGGCTTGACTGCATCATATAGGTTTGGAACAGATAGGTGGACTGCCTTGGGTGTCAATATGATGAGCAACATCTGCAGCCTTGCCCAGATCATAATCATCCTTGGCAAACATATCTTTATACTGGGCAAAGAGATCCATAGCTTGATCCTTCTGCTCTTTGGAGAGGCCAGATAGGGAGTTGCGGCTTATGATTGATAGCACCAGTGGTTGCTCACAGGGTAGACCCAACTCAGAGAAGTCCACAAAGGGGGAAGTCTCCTGCAGGTTGTCATGCTCTTTCAGTCATATATAAGCCAGAAGTTGGTGTTTGGAGATAACCATAGCTTCATGACTCATGTTGGCCAAGAGTATGAGTACCTCCTTCTCATTTGGCATGAGGATGCCTGGTGCAACCCATGGTTCTAGTCTGGAGGCATTAGGGATGCCAAAGATTTCTCCATGAGTGCCAGCCAGTAGAGCCAGCAAGAGGCCTGTATTGTGGATCACCTGAGAGCCAGGTGGGATAGTCACATTACAGGAGGCGTAGACTGTGATACCCTTGGCTTTCCCAATTGAGAGAGGTAGCACCTTGACCTTCTTACTACGCAGCGTATAAGCAACTGGAAGATCTCCATCAGCGTACTCCAGATTGATGTAGTGCAGACGGCATAAGGGCAGGCCAGACGGGCAATTGCCATGGTAGAACATGGGTATGAAGTGGCCCAATATTCCAAACGTATGATCTCCATGGCTAGCAACAGTGCCATACTGAACCATGAAGCTAGTCCCAATAAGAATGTCATAGCTGTAGTTTTCCAGAACTATAGCAGGAGCAGTGACCATTAGCTTCTCAAAGAAAAGAGGGAGAGAAGAATAGGCTCCTTTTGCTCTAGTGGTCTGTGGCCCAGCAGTACCAAACTCTTCATGGTAGGCCAAGTCCAGCGCCAGCTTAAGCTTCTTAACCAACCGTGAGGATATAATATTCCCAGGAGCACCAGTATCCAGTATGGCCCGTTATGAGTCTTGTTAACTACCAGGTTGATATAGGTAGAATCCTGGCAGTCCTCTCTGATCTCCATAATCTTTGAGATCTGGTGTATGCTTAGTCCTTTGAACTTCTCCAGGAAGGTAGCCATGGCAGCTCCCACAGCTGGGCTTACTTCCTTGAGGGATTCTAGCAGTGCTGAGACGTTTACTGTGCAGAGCAGTTTGGCCAGTTGTTCAGCACTGTCCTCCTCATGAGTGACTTCAACGCCTGGTTGAGCCAGTTGTTCATCATAGGGTAAGGACACTGTTCTCCAAGCTATACGGGGGATAACCACCTCAGGGCAAAGTGTAGTCCAATGAGTTCAAGTTTTAACAGTGAGGACTTGATGTAGGAGATCCTCTTGAACTCCTTTGGATTCAGCATCCTTGTGTATTGGTTGAGAGTTGAAGTCAATCAGAGAGGGTTCATCCTTAGAATTGGCCTCAGAGGATGGCAAGGCAGCAGGCCTCTGATCTGGTTTGTTGGGGGCAGTGGTATGGGGGGAGATGAGGGTGTCAAAATTACAAAGGCATCCAAGGATTTCTCCTTGTCCTGGTTGCTTAGTAGTTTTTTTACTGGTCCTCATTGTCCTCCTCAATATCAGCGTCCTTGGCGTAGTCCTCCTCAGTGTCCTCCATGCCTACATGGTGGACCTTTTGGCGCAGATTCTTACATTCCTGAGAGAAGTGGCCAGCCATACCACATTTGAAGCAAGTACAGGAAGGCTGTTGACTGGAGCAGGCCCAACCTTGTCAGAAGGCTTGGGCATCTCCACAGCCATGCAGGGTCTATACTCAGCTTGCTGGCAAGGACAGCCTTCAGGGAGAGGGACTTCAAACTCTTCCTTGTAGGTGTGTAGGAGGAAAATAAGATCTTGCACAGTGTAAGTGTTGTAAATTCCTGACTTAAGAGCCAGAGATAGTTCCCAGTTGACACGTACAGCATTGAGGAGTGCTGAATGCACATCAATAAACTACACAACACTCATAGACAACAGGGTTTGAGCTTCAAGGTGGAACCTAGAAGTGAAGTCTTCTAGGGTTTCCCCCACCTTTAGCTTGGTGTCAGAAAAGTCCATATTGCGACCAAGAAGTGCTTCTTGGCTACCAAATTCTTCTTTCAAGGCCCTGGAGACGTTGGCAAAGGTCCAGCCATTCTCAGGGAGACATGGCAAGATGATGGTTTGAGTCTCGGCGTCCAGACAGTTTATGATTGTGGAGTCCCTCATGGCATTGTTTGCACCATACATGAAGTTCTGGTACAGACGTAAGAACATGGTCACATTGCTCTTGCGGTCAAACTTGGTTATATTGACGGGCTTTAAGTTGTTGGAGCCATGTTGGAGGGGGGCAGGTGTGATCCTCACTGGAGAGTGGGGGAGACAGGAACAGCTAAGGGTAGAGGCGGCAAACCTAGCTTCAGAGGCGCAACAACAATTTTCCTCTTGCTGGGCTTTGTGTTCACCTTCTCTGTCTTGAGCAGCTCCAGAAGCTTCAGGGGTGGCCAGGACGTCATCCTTGGACTCCAGTACTGGCTCTAATACTTGTACAGTGTTGGGAGCCAACCGAGTGTGATCATCATTGCTTTTGTAGCTATGATAGAACTCAGGACTGGAGGACTTCTGTGGGCTGTGGTGACTCTTGGAGTTGATGGATATATCCTGTAAGTTGACGGCCATAATCTTACTGTCTATCCTATCCAATTGGCTCCAGAAGGCGTCCAGAAGAAGTCAATGCTTGTCCAGCTCATCTTGATAGACCTTGTTCTCCTGACGGGTGATATAAGTCATCTTCCAGAGAGGTGATGCGCTTTTCATGGGTGGAAAGCTCAGCTTGGAGCAAGGCTATCACTTCCTTGTCCTTCCTGACTTGGGTCTGGCTATTGGCTCTGTCATGTGATTGGCAAAGTTTGAGACAATCCTGAAGCTCTGACACAGTGTGGTAGCCATCAAACAGGAAGGCAAGATTGGCGCTCTGCTGGACCAATTCCAACTGCATCTTCTTGTAGTGATTGAAGATGTCAAGGATGTCTCAACCAAGAAGGTGGCTGGAGGGGGAGTTGTTTGTGACAGTAGACGTGGGGGTGAACAAGGGGATGGTGACAAGGTGGCAGGCTAATACTTCCACCTCATGAGTCAGGCTTCAAACCATGGGGCCAGTCTCAAGCACGTGGGTAGTAACCACACTAGTCCAATTGGCGTCTACATCCTGATGGGTGAGGGTCTGTACCACATGCACTGGAACTAGCTTAGCTATACCCTTTTTGATGGCATTGACCCAGTGGAGCATGGTGTTCTGGGTGTTGGTAACTTTGGCAAGATATTGATTGACGGTGGTGAAAGTATTGCCAAGCTCAGAGTAAAGGACCTGGAGGAACGTCTGTTGGTTGGATACCAGTATTACCTGGTCATGCACTAGGCTTTGGATGCAACCCAGGTGCATTCAGTTGTGGCATACAGCAGGATGAGTGAATTGTTGTAGGTAGTCCTTGATATGTTTGACAGTACAGAGGTCACAACAGAGCTGGTCAGGGTTGACCTGGGAGAGATTCTGAAAGCAAACCAAGGAGTTTTCAGCAGAAGGCTGCTGAATGGCCAGGTGTTTGGAGCAAGCATCCATGGCGTGTATGGCACTACAGATGGCGTCCTTGGAAGGTGAAGAGTTGGCGTCCATCTCCAAGGGGGTAGGGGCTTGTAGAAGCAGTGATTGGTGAAATACAATAGCCTGGGGCGTTGATGTTCTGGCATGAAGTGGCTAAGGTTGGGAAGGCCATAGGAAGCGCCTGCTCTTTTCCCAGCATGGACATTAGCAGCAGTAAAGGCTGGTGCCTGGTGGTAATTAGAAGCAGTGGCAGGAGACTGGGCCAGAGGCATTCCTCCCTCCTCATTGAAATGACTGCGGGGCTGGGGGCTGATGATGTTGAAAGACATGAGCGCCAATGTTGTAAAGCTAGCAGCAAAGGGTTGCTAATTTCTACAAACAGTTAGTCAGGGACCTAATTCTTATTACTATACCTGTTGATGGTATAGTGGCAGCCTATAAAAGGACAGAAGAATATAAAGGTGTAAAGACAAAACTAGTGTTTATTGTGATAGTGTTGCACTTATGTAGTGGGAGGCAGGGGAATTTCCGCCAGAGGAAGGAAAGCACAGTAAGAATGACCTTCCTAATGGAGGAGAGTGGATTGGCATAGCAGAAAGTCCTGCGCAACAGAACAACCGGTTTCATGCGGCTTTCCTTAAGGAGGCAGGTGGCAATAACTTTGTTGTTTTATTATTAACCTCAGAAGTAAAGCCCATGTCTTATGCACATTTAAAAGGCACTTTGAACACCTGTTTTAGAGGCGTTTTAAACGTCTTTATCCTTAGTAAACCCAGGATGCAATAAAGCAATTGCGTGATTGTTCTGTCGCTCAATCCCTAGGTGGACGACTTAACGTCTAATCCATTCAGGAACTGCGACAGTCTGTCTGTAATGTTGCCTCAAGTGGGCTCAAGCCATAAGGGATTTGAATGAATTGATGTTTCTGTAAATTTAATTTAAAAGTTGATGACCAAGCCAAAAGCTTTATATGGCTCATCCTTACATTCAATCACTTACATGCATCTTTGAAAGCATGAAGGTTAAATTTAGTGGAGTATGGTCTAAACTATGTCAAACTGAGAATATAGGCCACTAAAACCTAAATAAATTTGTATTTATTACTTAATTTTTAAGACAGTAGCTAAGCTCATACAGCCATATCAAATAGGTTTATATGTATAGATTACCCAACTCTAGAATGGGTGGATTAAAATTAGAAAGGAAGCTACAATTGTTCAAGATCCTTTTATATGATTGGATGCTTAAAGTTTGCTGAGGATTGAATTGACTAATGAAAAGAGAGCATGATCAGTTTTAAAAATATTGAATTGAAAAAGATACATAAATGTTAGTTTAATTAAAGGATGGTTGACTTGGACATTTAGAATTTATCTATTCCAAAGTGAAATAATAGAATATTCCACTTGAATGCACCAGCTGATCCAAGTGCCTGCATATTGTTTCAGAGTAAACCTTGCTTACTATTTCATCATCCAAATAATGACATCAGTGGAGTAAACTTGCTTTAATTTTATTAAGATTAAGCAAAATGATTTTCATGAAATTTAGAGAGCATAAATAGATTTTTCAAATGATTCTGATCAAAATGATACCAAACATGATAGCTTTAGCTGCTCTAGATGCTGGGATATATAGTTAAGTACTGAAATTGGGCTCTTATCATAATCAAAGGCTTGGACTCAATTTGATATATATAAATTCACTTTTTAATACACACTAAAAAGCTAAAATCAATGTATCTCTGTGAATATTAAACTGATCTTAATATCCAATAGCTTATTTTAAAGCTACAGATCGGCTCTACTTTTTTGAAAGAATTTAGAAAAAACATAAAATTTTAAAATCATTATTTTAGCTTTGCTAAACTTAAAAGTAATACTCCACTTATTTAGCTTTATATTATATACTTAGATATACAATTTTAATTTAAATAAATCAGAGTTAAATTAACTTAAAAGAAAGTAGTTTTAAATAAGAATTTTAATTAAGTAGATGATAAGTAATCTCAGTCTAAAAACACAATAAAATATATTAAATCGACTTATTAAATTCAACTTTATATCTGTCCTTGGACGGGGCAACCACCTAATGACTATTAGTAACTGAAAATATACTTTGTCTTTTAGACAAATGCCAAAAAATGTTGAGTGTAGATAGACTTGATTTCTAGCATGTGATTCTAAATTTTAGCAAAAAAAGCATAGAACCTAACCACACAAGATTGTCCTTATCCAATTCAAACCATTTATTTGCTCACCTTTGAATTAACCTGAGCCTGGTAGAGGATCTCTCTGTGAGAAAAGTTTGAGATAATTTAGATTTTTTTAAATATGCTAAATGGAAAAGTGATACTTCCGTATAAAGCCCCTTTAGGATTAAATGCATTTTAGAAACATACATACCAAAAGCTTAAAGGCTGGAATAAACTCTTACACTATTCCTTCTCGATCCGAATATGAAAAGTGCCTAAAGTTAATGTTAAATATTAATCAGAACAAAGAAATAAAAGAGTGATTTAAGAGGTCTCACATTACTAAAAACTAAGACTTGTGTAATTTTAATTCTTAAATAAGAGTTTTAAAATGTTAATTAACTGTTTCAAAGCAAAACATTGCATAGTCTATTTTGAAGCATTATATATAGGGTTGACTTACATAATGGGGGGTTGTTTGTTTCGGCAATCACTGATGCTGACTGACCAAGGCCTGCAAGGGCACCTCTTATGAGGCCACATGGAAACCAGGTGAACTGAAAATCCGCGTTAGTAAAACCATAGAATTACAAAAGAAATTTTACTGTGTTAGGGTTAGATAGTGAATTTTCTCCGTCAGAAAAAGGCATCAGACGTGACAGCCAAAGAAAATTATTATCTGTAAGCACGTACACCCCCTAAAGATAGTCAGTATTGAGTTCTGAAAAGTAATTTAAATTTATGACAGATGAAAATAATTGCTAGCAGATGATCCAAGGTACCTACTTACTCTGTGATTCGTCTTAAGGTTATCTATCTGCTTACGAAATAAGAGCATCCAATATTCTTTGCAGATGAACTTGACAACATCCAAAGTATCGTTAAATAAAGAGTGATTCATGGTAAATTCTATTGATGCAGAAATTAAAGACAAGCGTTTTTAACTAAGCTAGCTTCAAAGAGCTACCAAAGGAAAATAATTATTAAAAGAAAAGTTGTTTTGATAAAGCAACCCTTTTAATGAATTAAACAACATATTCTAAATCAATTAGAATCGCATATTTGTTGCTTATAATTATACAAAATTTATGAGTGATTAACTCAAAGATAAAGGACGGATCTCAAAAAATCATTCACCCTTATTTACACGAAAAGTATCAGCTACAGAAAACCTTGTAACAGAACCACTAAGTGAATAATTTACCTTTCCACTAGGCTTAAACCAACCCGATAACCAAGAATATCAAGCTTGAAAAAGAGGAGATTCCTTTGAAGCGGTGCATCCGGTGAGCCTGTTTTGCTTTGACTCATATGTTGCGAATATGTGCTACTGGATCTGAGACTACTCATACTTTGGCTTGCTTGAGAAGCCATTGCTGAAGCCGGAGGTAAAGAGGTTGAATGATCTCTTTGAGATAGTTTGGGGCTGATTACTAAGTCAGGGTTTATTACTTGATTGTCAAACCCTTCCTCAAGTTTAGTTTTTGATCCCTTTCTTGAAAACAAGTGTATCACTTCTAGCATTAAAAATTCCAGCGCTGCCGAGCTTACTTCTGATGAAATTTTGGTACTATCATCGCCCTCAATAGAAAGCTCGGAAAAAACTTTTGTCCAGGAATTTAATCCATCGAAATTATCGTTAGATGAGAAGCTGGAAGCCTCACGACCGGAGATGATCTTCCCGTGAAGTCGGATAGCCTGTTTAGTGAGGCCTGGTTGGCTTTCGAGCCCTTTATCTGCCAGAGAAAACATATTTATAGATCAGTCAAAGAATAGGTATTAATATAAAGGGGTGCTCTTATGCTAAACTGTATATTAGAATACTTGTAGACGATAGATTTTAGAAGGTAATACGTAATTAATTCAATGGATTTAAAACAATCATTGCACAAATTGGTCATTTTTGCAATCAAATAAAATGAAGGGTCAGGGATGCTTCGGCTAAGCCTCCGGCTCAGAGCCGCTACAGCTAAAACGTTTTTTTCATATTTAAACATTTTTTAAATAATTCTTTGTTAAAAGTGATCCAGAGCCAGAAACCGGCCGCGGCTGCCCGGGACTTGGTCGAAGTAGCCCTTCAGAAGGGCCAATAGCAGGGTGACGAAAGCTTGGAGCTTCAAATTTTTCAACAACTTCACCTAAAAATCTTAAGATTTGTCAGGAAAATTGAAAGCGGGAGGCTTTGACAGCAAGGGCTTCTCAACAATATAAAATTAATTTGTTGCTGAATTTAAGAGAAGTAATACAACCCTTCCACACTTTTTCAGAATATTTTTCCATAAAAACATGTTTTATATATGAACTATGTTTTAAAAAGCATTTTCTAGTTTCTCTCAATTTTGATTGCTCCTGATGCAATGCTGTTTTTTTAAGAGCAGCAAAGGGGAAATTGATTTGAAAGTAAAAATAGACTGGAATGAATTACATGTTAGTTGAGAGAAATGAAATTGATTATTTAAAAGATGGTGGCACCAGGATCTGTGTAGAAGACTCTACCAAAACAGCGTATATGAATAGATTATTAAACTAGCATCTTTAGAGAGGTACTGATGCTATGGGGGATTGGGGCAGGAAGATATTCCATTGACTGATTTTCAGTCAAATTTGATCCATCTATAAATTTCACCCTATGTAAAATTTTTAACTTTACAATAAATAAAAAATTTAAATAAGCTCTTTTTACTAATAAAAGCTATACTTTACACATATAATTATTTTTATTTTTTATATTTAAGAGGCTTAATTTTAAATTTTTGCTGTTTTAGAAACTAATTAAATTAAATTTCACTTCCAGATAATTAAATTAAAAATATTAAAAGGGTTAAGGAATGATTTTTATTGCATATATATTATTTATTTTGTATTTTTGGTTTTTTATTGTTGCAAAATTAAAAAATTACATATGAAGAAAATTATATAGTTGGATCATATTTGATTGAAAATCAGTCAATGGAATATCTTCCTGCCCCAGAGGATTGGTAAGTGTGACAGAAATCAACAGATAGTAAGAAGAGGTCTCCATGTGGTGGGGAATAACCACCCAAATCCATAAGGAGTTGATGATTAACCACCAATGAAGCTTCAGATACCGTTTTGTAAAATTTTCAAAAGAAACACTGGGGTTCAACATAATGATTAAACCCAACCAAAGAAGTCCAAGATAAATACCCTGTAAAAGAATTAATGTGTTTTCAGCATAGAACTCTGAACATTGAGAAGTGACAACTGTCTCAGTTTCAGATTCAGTAGCAAAGACGCCAATATTAAAAGGCATTGGAGTAATATTAGGAGGAGCCGACAACAAATTACCCAAGGCGGGCCCCATCTTTCAGTAATAATTTGACTCAGGATCAAGTTATATGGTATGTAGCAAAGTAGATTAACTACTGGATGCATTGTTAAATAAAGTTAGACCAGGAGATAGTTTAGTTTATTGATTAATTTTTAGGGAGGACTCAACTCTTAGAGTTGAACAGTGATAATTTTTTTAATATGTACCAAATTTAACAACTAAGCAATACCACTGGATCCATGGCTCCTATTATGTTCCCATTATCCAAAGCATACCTTGTCCAGCATGCAAAAAACCCTTGAGTGATTAATTTCTGTTGACCATTCTGCTAAACAAGGTTTTATCAAGTGACTCTCAGATTATGTCTATTTATCAGTGTCAACTTGCATGGAGTTATTTAATCATGCTGACAGACCAGAGCTTCAGTGACTCATTTCTGATCAACAGTTTGGTTTAAATCTGTCAACTTGGTTAATTTGGTTAACTGTTTACCCAACTTCCCAGCTTTGTAATTCAGACAAGCAATACCAGGCATTATGGAAACTACCATGACAGTAAAAGGCAAATAGATGAGTTAAATTAATTAATTTAAACCTTAATTTAATTGATCTGACAATTTCAAATTCTGAACCTATACTTAAATATCATTTTAACAACTTTTTTAAAAATGGTAGAGACTTTTAGTTCATGTTATGGTCAGATGGCAAGCAGCAATATTAAATTAAAACTGATGAGAGTACAACAGACAGATCATCAGTTGCTTGAGAAGCATTAGGCCAAATTGAGAGGAATAGGAGAGCATTCAAGCACCTCTGGGAGTGTAGCAGAACAGAGTTGTCAAAATGGAAGCCAATAGAAGCATTTTAAGTAGAAAATCAGAATAAAGATTAGATGGAAAAGATATATAAAGGGCAGGCTAGGGAGCAGCCAAGGAGTCAGCGGCCAGTTGTACCTCTGCTGACACCCAATTATCAAACACGGGAGCCATAAGGCCCGAATGTTCAAGAATTTTGTGAAACTTTCTTTATTGTTTAGGGAGAGTAAAATATCTAGAAACAAGTTTCTAATAGGGAATTTGGGGAATTTTAAGGGGAGTTGAGTTGAAGAAGATGGGGGGATTACAGCTTCTGATTGATTGACATAAATTTTTTCTTCAGTTTATGGTTCAAGGATGGGATTGGACTGGATGGCGTCATAATCCAGAAGATTTTGGCAACCAGCAGGTTGAGCACTATACTTTTTTGGCAACAAATAATGTGTGACTAATTTATTGTAGTTAATTGGCAAGAGCAGGGTCAGATCCAGAATTTGAAGAGGTATCTGGACAACTCCAGCTTTAACACATTTTTTATCTATGACAACATTTAAATTATCTAGAGTTTCCAAGGGTTTAGCAGCTTTTTGGCAATGGTTTCAAGTGCAGCAAGGGTTTGTAATTCCTTCCTTCTGTCTTTCTACTGTAACAGTTTAATGACGTTGTAACTGTGCTACAGGTAACAGTTACAAAAAATAAAATAGAAAGAAATTACTGTAGATTCAGAACGTAAAGGTAGAAATGCAGGATTGTCAAATTCTTTTGCATAAACTCACCAACTTACTGGAATATTTTTCATCATTTTATATAAAAAACTAAGTTGTTCTGGGATAAAAATCACTCTATTAAGTTGGTAAGTTCAAGCAAAAGAATTTGACAATCCCACATTTTTACCTTTAGGTTCTGAATTTATAGTATAAATTTTATTAGATAAAATAAAAGGAATTTATGTACACTTGTGAAAGGGCATCAGGAGGTGGGCCTGAAGATAGTTGCAACTTATGTTTGAGTTGCATAAAGAAAATAATGCTCCTAATAGGAAAACATAAGTAAAGAAAATATGGTGGCAATTAGTGGTACATTGGTAGATGGACAATATTAGTTGTTGCCCTGATTAGGCACCAGGCTGATTCAGTTTTATATTTGATCTAGTACTACTTGGGTTTTTTTGCAAAAATTAAAATATTATTGATGATAACAAGTCAATTAATCTTAATTTTTAAATTAAACAGTCACTTAAAAGGTAATGAAAAGAAAATACTTTTGTTTTTTTGATTTTTTTACAGTATTTTCTATTGGTGTATGTAAGGTTAATAGTGGATCAAAGATGAAATTAATCTAATTAAACCATCTTTTTTTACTGTTGCAACATCTATGATTACTCTCTCTTGGGAAATGAATTATCTGAGAATCAACCTGACTACTTTTCAGAAATCTGTGGACTGTGGTATTTTATCATCCACCAGATGACCTCCTAAGTGTTATAACATTAGAAAAGTACAGAGAAACTGTGACTTTGGAGTAATCTGTGGTCCAGAATATTTGTTGTCATCAGAAGTAGCAAGTCTGACAGGGCCCAAGGCCCAAAGGATTTGGGGTGTTCTTTTTATCTCTGAATATAGTTTCATAGTTATTGTCTCTATATTTTACTATAGATAGTTGTACTGTATGACAACAGTATCATCTTTTGCTCTACTAATGAAGTCTGAGATAGGATAAAATTGAGGAAATAGGACTTGGAAAACATCAATTTAGTACAGAATCATCAGTTTTTATTCTAATGGACTGGCTTTAAGGAGGCTCTCCTGCCTGCGTTTTCTGAGTTAGCTTACAACACTAAGTAGAGACTGAAGTAGCATTAGGGCGAGGCGGCAGGGAGGCCAGTCTTTTATCTTAGAGTATTTGGCCTGACAGCCCAGTTCATGGTGGACTCTTCTATATGTAATCCAGATAATGGCCCATATGATGGCCCTCTTTTTCTGAGATATGATTGAAGTTTAGAATAGTAATTACTACAAGATGTATGTTTGATATGTTTGAGAGAGGAAACTAATTTATGTGCAATAGTTGCATATTCCTCTCATTAATTAGAAACAGGGAATTTTTTAATACCAGGATATGATTTGGTCATTGATCCATTGATCTTGCGGCCCAGTTGCCCGCATTATTTTGTTGAAACCATTCCTAAGAACACTTAACTGCTGTTCTGCATTAATTAGTTGAAACTTTTAATTAGTCAACATCCCAAAATCCTGACAGAGTCTATACACCACATAAGTTGGGTCAGTTCCTAAAGAAAGGGGAACTAGTACAGGGTCTTGACAGAAATCTATTTTTGAATATTCAAAGGTAACTATGACATCATAATTGGGTATGAGGGCTTGGGCCCTTACAGTAGTTTTAAAAGCTATGGCAACAAGCAAAAATAGTACAATACACAATTTTAGAAGGTTTTTAAGAGGATCTTCTTTTACATTAATAGAAGAAATTCACAGCCCATAAAAATAATACCACTTTTATAATATGACAAACTTTCCAAATATATTTTACCCTAGCCCTGATCAAGTAGATCAGTATAGACAGTGTTGTAGACAGTTAACTCATAACCAGACTCCAGATGTGAAAATTTTAATACTTACAAAAGATAAAAAGCTTTCACTGAGAGGTAAAGAGTTTTTCCAAGGGAGTTTACAGAGTTATTTAAAAATCTTTACTAATTTAAAGAAGGGCCAACACATTCAGATACAATGATGTATATAAAAAATACAATAATTTTTGTTAGAACATTGGTGGAGAAGTTTGACTGCTTACAAGCCCATTATACTGTCTTTTCTGAAGAACTAGCTTATCTGAAGAATGTTTCCATAAACCATCTAGACCCTGGTTTTGACCCAGTGCACACTTTGATGGCCCCTGGAGATGGTTAAATTATAATCCCAATTTTTGCACAGTATTATAAGTGTTTCTCTCATAAGCTACCCTAAATAATTGGAAATAAGAACAGTGATAAGCTTCTTTATTATGTCACATATCTTTATTCTTGCCCCAGATGACATATGATGTCAAAACCTTTTTAGTGCATTCATCACACACGTGTCAATATGATAAATATAGCATAAAATTATTTAATATTTGAAATAGTATCTTTATCAAATATGTTGATTAATTATTGTCAAAACTGCAGGGTCAACCTCCTTGAAAAGCTTCTCACAAAAGATCACTTACCCCTCAATTTGACCATCCTGGTGAACACAGCCAAAAGTGAAAGCCAACTCAATTTTTCAAACAAGGGAGCAAAAACTTCCAGTAATCCAAATCCAGAACAACCTTAATTTGGTGCTCAGCTTATTAGTAGGGACATGCCATCTACACACATTCAAGCAATCAATCAGTACCTTGTTTTTCCTAAAGAATTCACTTATAATGTATAATCTCTCATATTCCAATAAAGATATCATCTACTTTAAACATGGTTTTTCCATTATAAATCTTCTAATACAGTATAGTTATGACATCATTATATTTCTGATGAAATGTCAAATTTATTAAATTAACATGAAGAAGAGCTCCCAGCTGCTCATTAATGAGTGAATATAGAATATGTTAATGGGAAAAAATTATCTGTTTATGCACAGACACAAGAGGTCTTTTTGGTTACAGTGGAAAAAATTGGATAGGGTGTTAGGGGTCTGAGATGTTGGGCCTTTAGTGATGCCCCTAAGAGAATTAGAGAGGCTGAGGTAGTTAATTAAGTTGACACAATCAGAGCAGATTGTTTCATCTTCTCAAATTCATATTCAATTGCATAGAAATATTAGATACACTGAAGGAAAAAAGCAAGGAAGATGGGGTCTTTTTTTGTCTTATCACTAGCATACAAGACTATAAGATCTGAGCAGTCCTATACAAAGACATACAGACAGACAGGAAAAGCGTAAAGCCTAGTTTAATTCTGATGAAAATTTTATTATATTCTATAAGTGAATGGTGTCTGAGCACCAACCTGGTGTTATAAAAACAAATATTATCAAGTTGCATGTCATCATGATTAAGTGAGTATATTTAGCAGGTATAACCTGTGGCTTTGATTTCTTTTGCAGCCCACTAACCCTTCTCTATCCTGGCACTTAACACAGCTGTGTGTACAGCTTGCTTGGTTCCCACTTGGTCATTGTCAATATTATTGGGTCTTGAAGAATATATGGGTCTTTATTAAGGCAATGTTAATACATCTTATAGTTTTTTATAACAGATAGATCTCTATGATAACATATGTACTTTACATTGGTGATAGTGGGTGTGACATTTACTTGGCGGGCTTCTGTCAAAGTGTCACTGGAGGTAATTATGTGAAGAATTCTCTTGGTCAAGAGATGAGGCACCAAGGACTTTAGGTAGAAGGTGGTTTGAAGATATCTTTAAAGTAACAATAATAAACTCTTTTGATACTTAACACTACTGCAAAATTATTTACAGTAACGTGATTGATATGAAATTGACTGTCTTACAAGTTTGTTTGAAATGGCTTTTTATAAGATGATAACTTCATGGCTAGAATCCTATCTGGTTGCTATCAAATTTTTCTAGTTAGCCTATCATCCCCAAGCTACTAGCTTCAACCCCCAGATTTATGATTATATTCCTTAATTATGGTTTGGAATGACAACAATAATCTACTGATTATTTCTCCTTCTTCAGAGTAAATATTCTGTTGTGGATGAGAATCCCTTTTAATGACTTTCATCAGCAGGATTCTGACCTGCACTCATTGAAATGTAAAGTTGAACTGACATTGCTTCATCACATTTTTCAGTGAATTTAGATGTCAATTGGTTGGTCTCTTGTCTATTGATGGTGTGTTTTCCTGAGCCAGTTATCTTTAATCCAATTGTGGCAGTGGCGTGTCCACTATTATATTCCCAAATGGTTTCATTTGTTGTCCTGATTTTGTAAGAGTATTAATCAGCCAATAGTGATTGATTCAGAATGTCTCAGGTATCTCTTAAATAGATGAATCCTGTTTTTAAATCACTGTGTTTCACACTATTAGGATATTCATTCAATCTTACGGCCCAGTGATATGGCATCTAGAATAGAGAATTATATTCTGACAGTGGTCTGTTTATTTTCATATGTGGACATTCTGATGGGGAGAGGGATCAGTAAACTCTAATTAATCAGAATTGCATGATAGCCATCATAGCCTCAAGCTTCATCTGGTGTGCATACCTGTTGGTGGTGTTTGTTGATGTGACAGAATGATTTAATTTCACTGGAGAAATAGCCAACAAAATTCAAACAAATATATACAAAATTGGTCTCATTTGTAGAAGTCAGATCAGACACTTTTTTCTAAAGTCTTGAATACAGAAAGAAATATTCACATATGACAAGAAGATGACAATACTGCACATTCACATTGCTTTTCCTTGGATAAAATTGGCAATAACATATTCATAGAGATCAGTGTCAACCAAACTGGGCCCATCAAGAACTTGATTGATCATGATTTGTTCAGTAACCATGACTCTGTGAATCCATAAATTGGCTTTTCTTTTGTTAGTGAAGATGCCATGAAGCCCAGTTGGAGATGCACCTGGACTAGGGGCATTCAGAGGGTTACATTTTATTATGATTATCATAAGAGGATGGACTTTTTTGCTATCAGTTGAAAAACAGGCTCCAGTTGGGGTCTTCTTGGGAGGGGGCCACAATTGGCGTGGGCTCGCAGGGTTGCAGCCACAGTGGACTTTGAAAAACCCATTGTGGCCGCAATTTCTCCAAGGGACATAAGCATCCCTCGCTTTTCAACCATTTCAAGAACAATTTCTGGGGTGATCAATTTTCTTCTGTGTCTTTCAGGCTGATTAGCTGGGGGAGGGATATGACCATCTTGGGAACTGGTCAATGCCATCTGATTGGCTGTTTCTGGATTCTGGCTTTCCTGGGTGACCCCTTGGCTCAATTGGCTGGTTTTGGATGCTAGTGTTGATACATGATTTGGGTTAGCAGCTGCCTGTGTGTGATGGGCAAACAAGGCCATGCTTGCAGACGTGGGAGAAAGAACACACTCCTGGGTAGTGCTTGGGAAGAGGCCTGAGGGTTGGGAATGACCATAGACAGAGGCTTCACCATTAGAAGACCCAGTGTAGCCCTTCATGATTTTTCAAGCCCAGGGAACAGCTTGTTTACTTGGCTATTGGAAGAAGACATAATAAATGTTTATTAAAAACCTAAACTCAATAAGAGGAGTGTTTATTTTAATCAATTTTATTGTTAAGTATGCTAAGTTGGTGAATATTATGTATCTAGATTTTAGTTGTTCTAAAATGAAGCTGGGTGTTTTTCAATGTCAGTGATTCCTAAAAGTATCAGTATAAATTCACACTAGATCTTTTGACTTCCTTTTTAATTTACTGATCATTAAGCTTATTTTAAGTTCACTGCATTTATGATTTTGAATTTGGTTGTTAGATTTGACAATCTCCATATTTTCAAATATTTTAAATATTTCAGGTTGTTTTAGGATTAATAGACTCAAAGAAATATTGATTGTGTATTTAAATCCTACATTTCTGATGTGTATATCCCTGATTTTCTTGATGAATTTTGTGTGACACAAGTTGAATTATTTGCCTTGGGATTTAGAGTTTGCAAATTTAAATAAATCAATACAGTAGTTTTTAAAGCTATGATGCTAAGAAAAAACTCAGATGCTAGCAAAAACAACTCAAATTTAAACAAAAACAAACTCAGATGTAAAAAAAATTGACTCAGATGCAAGCAAAGTCAAAAACCAATTAATTTATATTGATTAGCAGTAGTTTTATGTTCACTTCTGTTTTGTTTCCATCTGAGTTTATTTTGCTTTCAGATGAGTTTATCTTGTTTTCATCTGAGTTTTTTTTGCTTAGCACCATAGCTTTAAAACACACTGTAAAATGCCAAATAAATGATTGGGTTTATTAAATATTTTATTTTTAATTCAGCTGAGTTGCTTGCTTTTACAATCTGAGATTTGGATGTTGGATTTGATAATCCCACATTTTACCCAACATTTTCTAAATCTACAGTAAGCTTTTTTATTTCAAATATTTTTTACTGTTAGAGAAAATAAAATGTGTTTGATTTTAACCTGGGATATTGTTTTTGCAGTGGTAGTACCCAGGAATTAAGAATTAAATACCGTAGTTATCAAAGCTATGTCACTAAGCAAAAACAACTGAGATTGAACTAGAACAGCTCAGATGTAAACAAAATCAACTCAGATGAAAACAAAATAGAAGTGATCCCAAATTTTTTGATAATCAATATAAATTAATTGGTTTTATTTGGTTTAAATCTGAGTTGATTTTGCTTAACACAATGGCTCTGAAAACTACTATATCTACATCAAAAATGAAGAATAACTAGCTTGGTATTTTCTTATTAGCTACATGAGTAGGTCAAAGTTAGGCAAGTTTCAGTTTACTCTTATATATCAATGAGCTCAAATATTATAAGCATTTTTAAGATCACTTATGACTTACTAATATCTGCTATTTTTGCTCTGGTAGCCTATGTTTATAATCTACATAGAAGGCAACATTTATCGGAGTGAGAAAAATTATTTAAAATCAACATAAGAAACTATTTGCATGTTTGAAAAATCTCTTACATGTGCTAAAGTAGTAAGCATGTGTCTAAATAGGACGCTCTTACAAGATTAGAATCACTGTAGGCAGCAAATAGGGAGCCGTTTAGAATGAAAATAACATAATAGATATTTTCATAAAATCAAATTAATGCCAAATTAAATGGTTTTTGTAATTACCGTCACATAAGGAGAAATTAAGCATCATAATATATTCATGAAGATGGCATTTCTTATGTAGACGTAAGAGTTGATGAGTTCTAAATATATCACCCACATGAAGTATATAATATATATTAGCTGTCGAAATCAATCTTTTCTATACAACATTTTTCCGTGGACATATTTTGCTTTCGTTGTGAATTGATCAGAGTATTTAAATCAAATCAAGGAAAATTTTAAAGTCACGGTTCTGATTGGGTAAAACATGGAACACTTGGTCACTTTAGTTTAAAAGCTGATAAGACCCAGAACTTGTACCAGATTTTTTTTGGCATTTTTGAAACTGCAATAGTAGTTTCATAGAAGAATATAGTACCTTGTAACTATGCCCAATACCCAGATTATATATTACCAAACTATTTAATCGAACAATAGCCTAAGTACAATAAAAATGAAACTATTTGAGTAGGTAATAGGTTGATAACACGGATTTGAAAAGTATAAACTGTCAATGTTACAAAAGATGTAGCAGAATAGAGTAATATTTAAACTAAAATACTGGGCTGTCTATTTGGATTAGAAAAAAGAGAGGCTAGTGGACACAAATTAGTATTCACGACTTCCTCTGAAACCACCCCGACCACCGCGATCGCCGCCAAAGCCACCACCACGCCCACCACGGAAGCCACCACGGTCACCCCCTCCGCGTCCTCCGCGGAAACCCTCCTCCGCGTCCTCCACGGAAACCTCCACGGTCGCCTCCTCCCCGTCCTCCGCGGAAACCTCCACGGCCGCCAAAGCCTCCACGACCGCCTCCACGAGCACCACCAGCAGGTTTGGCTAATAAAGAATTAATAACAGCAAAACAAAAACAAAATTTGATTTAGGCAGGCTCAAGATGTAGAACGAAGGATACCTTTTTTGGCTAAAAGGAGTTTTAGTATGTTGGTAAAATTGTAGAATATTACGTTTATCTTCGGAGGCAGGCTTAGGTAGGAATCTTTCAAGAGGTAGAAGCTTATCTGGGGCAATGAATACTCTATCATCAAGTTTGAAAGAGGAGGCGATAACACCGTCTTGAAGCTTCACAGTGAAATACTATTTTAGTTAAGAGCATAATAACTAATATAAAATATTATAATAAGTAACAAAAGGATACAACTTCGTTGAGAGGACCGAGAATTTCATCAACCTTGCCGATCTGAGATTTGTTTTCTAGATAAACTGGAGCATTGAAGTATGGAATTTTAGGGTTTGTAGAGATGCAAACCATGTCTCCCTCACAAGCATGTTTAAAAGTTCCAAGCTCTAGATTTAGAATTAGGACGTACGCAAAAAATAAAAAATATACCTAGAACAGAATCAGGGGGTCCTGTTTGAAAAGAAGGGCGGGAGAAACCACCACCACGAGGAGCACCTCTGCCACCGCCTCTGCCTGAAAGAAGGTATTAATACATGCTTCAAAAAAGGCCTTAAGGGAGAGGCAATGTGGGCAGCATAAATTGAAAACTTACTAAAACCACCTCCACCGCGTCCACCTCTAAAACTCATCTTGATATATTATAATCTGAAAACAAAAGGAAGCTGTATAGCTTATTGTGAGTTAACAATGAACTAAAATTTGGCTTTGATTTGATAGTCTGAATTTTATCTTTTTTAAGAAAATTTAGATCTGATTTATTTTAACTTTTTTCTGAAGTGATTGCATCCATCCCTTAAATTTCGAATGAAATTTGGAGTATTCATTTTTAATTCAAATATAAATTTACAATCTAAAGCTTGTAATCCTCCCAAAAGCATGTCCAAAGGGCAATTGATAGGGGGTTTTAAATGAGTGTAGGTTACGAAATAAATTCAAATGAATTATGAATTAAATTCTTGCATTTGGGCGGTTTTAGCGAGGAGATTGGTGAAATGTCCAGAATTGTTCAAGGCCTTAAAAGTATTTGGAAAGATAAAATACCAATTGTAGAACAGAGTGTGGAACAGAGATTTTGTTTAAACTAATTTAGAGTTGGTGACCTTTAAAAATCAATTGGAGAAAATAAGTGACATCGTGTTTCCTAAAAAGAATATATGAGATTTTGGCTTAAAAATCATCTGGAAAAATAAAGTCCCTCTTATTTCTCTAAGCAATGATACAACAGTAGTCTTACAACCTGTTGAGATAAACAAAAATTGTTCAGTTCAGAAAAAATTAGTTAAGTCACTAAACAAATTTCAACTGGTTGTTACAACTGAACCAATGAGGATTCAGTATTTGGAATTGGGGAAGACAACAGTCCAATAAAAAGGACAGGAATAATAAGAATAAGGTGCCATTTATTGTAGAATATTGTGATTAATATACCATATGGGGAAAGCCACACAGCCACAAGGGAGTGGCATGGTGGCATGTTCCATGTAAGGATTGGAGCCGAGGAATAACTTGTGCGGGATCAGCAGGTCAAATCGGTAGCGCTCCTAATTAGGAGAAAGTACCCGACATCCAATATTACCATCAGATTGGTCCATGTCGTTAGATACGTCAAGGGGCGACTCATTGAGCGCCCCCTGTGTATTGTAAGATACATTGGCAGGCAAGTCTGGAAACTCGGTTGCAACATGGTTCCAGTTAAAGGTCAATTTACTCAATAAAAGTTACATTTATCTATGTCATGAATGACATTTCAATACTTGTATTGAAAACCCAAGAGTTGAACCCCAGTTCCCTGAAAGCGGATTGAACCCTCCAGGATAGTCCAGGACCCGCTGATCCGTTAAGTCACAGGCTTGAATCATTAAATTACTCCACAACCCGCTGGCCTACTATGGAGGATTCCCTGAATAGTTGCCAGTCTACCGCCAAACTGGTGCCAATGAAGACCCATACCTACAAAGGAGATGTAGCCTGGCTAACAGAGGTTGGGAAAGGACCTACTGCCAACCTGCCAAGAGCCAATACTGGAGTTTCAAAATCAATATTGGAAACCCTG
Source organism: Entomophthora muscae (assembly GCA_014839935.2). Lineage (NCBI taxonomy): Eukaryota > Fungi > Entomophthoromycota > Entomophthoromycetes > Entomophthorales > Entomophthoraceae > Entomophthora > Entomophthora muscae. The sequence continues at coordinate 161,582 of QTSX02003641.1, forward strand.
GAATCAAACCCTGACCCTCCAAAGACTACTCAAGTCACACAAAGTGAACGGGAACCCGCTCACTTGCTAAATTGCAAACCCGAGTTGACGAGTTACTCTGAGGCCCGCCAGTCTCCCAAGGACAATTCCCTGAATGGTCACCAGATTGATGCCAACCTTGAGCCACCAAAGATCTGAACCTATACAGAGGTTGCAGCTTGCCTTAAGGAGGTTAAAACAAAACCTATTTTTAACTCTGCCAATGACCATCAGCAACTGCCAGCCTTCCATCCAGAAGGGGTAGTACAATTGAACTACTCAGGTGACATAGTGAACAGTGGCAGCGGAACGAAGCATTGCCACTTTTATTTGCCAGAGCAGGCACAACCTGGATCTGCCACCCTCAAGACTCTAAGCCAAGATCCATGCCCTGCCAGTGCCTTGTCTGCGAACCTGAACCCTGCAAAAATTGAAGAAGCGAAGTCCCATGGTATAAAAACCCCAGCGGTATGGCAATGACCACATTGTAATTTTTGATAATTAAGTTTTATGAACCTTTGGTTTGAACAAATCTTACCTTATCTAGTCTTAGTGATCTTCCATCTTAACTCTGTTCAAGTAGACCATCAGGCATCCCCCCCCTCTAGAGACCAACCTGCTGATCCCACCCAGGCACTATACCATCCCCCAGGAGCCCCCTTTGGACCTGTGCATTTTACCAAATACCTGCCCAACCCAGCCTACGCAGAGTACAACTTGGAGACCATCCTCATTGCTGACCCCTTGGCCAGGACTAGAGAAACTGAATAAATAGGACATGAAGGAAAGTGGTATGAAAGGCTGCCAAGATTGTTCAAAGACAAGTACAATTATCTACCTGCCTACTTTATTCCCATGACTCTGCCCTTAACCCCACAACCTGACCACCCAATGGAGACCCCCACTGCTGCAGAGACCACATTCACTCAACTGTTTGGAGTACTTTATATCACCTTGACAGGAATGGTGGATTCCATGATCCCTACCTCTGGACCCTGGTTCTTACTCAGGCAATCTATGTCTTACATTATCAAGTTAGCACCCATTCTATGATGGGCTTTACCTGCCAGCTTGGCCCAACCCCATCCTGAGCCGCCCAATGCCTCTACCTATGCCTGGTTTCCTGACAATCTAGGTCTTAATTGCAAAAATAGTCTATTACACAACAAAATAAAAATAAAATATAGAATCCCAAAAATGAGACAGCAAAAAGAAAGTAACACATATTCAAAACAAATATAAACCAGTCATATTCACAACTGTGGTGAAATTGATTGCTGTGTATGTAAATTGTCATGGTAAGTTCCATAATGCTGGGTATAGTCCGTCCAAGTAAGAAGGCACGGAAGGCCGGGAAACCTGTATCAAAATTGACCGAGTTAACGGATTTAAACCAAACAGTCAATCAAAAATGGGTCACGGCTGCTCCAGTATGTCAGCTGAAACCTTCTCCCCCTTGTAAACTGATGTTGATAAATTGACGTAATATGAGGGTCACCCGATATAAGCTCATTAATCAGCATGGTTATCAGAAACTGGTCACGCAAGGGTTCTTTGCAACCTGGACTAGATACTTACTTGAAGATGCCAAAGGAATAGGAGATCAAGACTCAGGTGGTATTGCTTAGTCAATTTTTCTGATATATATTGAATAATTTTCCCTGTTTCAACTCTAAGAGTTGAGTCCTTCTAAATTTACTCAATAAAAATCAATTATCCCAAGTTCTAATTTTAAATTTGAAAAATGCATCCTGTGCTTGGGTTGTTGCGGTATATCCCGTACAATCTGATTCTGAACAGAATCATTTCAGGAAGATGGGGCCCAGCATCTGGAACTTTGTTGTTGGCGCTGCAAAATGTTAATTTCATGCCAGCCAATTTTGTAGCTCCTCCCCCCATTCTGGAAAATGAAAATTGTGTCACTTCTCAATGCCCAGAATTCTACGCTGAAGATGCATTGATGCTTTCCCAGGTCATTTATCTTGGTTTACTCTGGTTAGGATTGATTGTTCTACTTAATCCTGGAGTTTCAATTGGAAATTTCACAAAAAGATATTTAAAGCCGCGTTGGTGGTTAATCATCAATTCTATGTGGATTTGGGTGGTAATTCCCCATCATTTAGAAACAGCTTCATATTATCCAGTAATTTCTGTCACATAAATCTAATAGTATTTTTGGCTTAAACAATTTTAAGCTAATTTTTACTGGTAATTCAGGGGTTCAAAACTGAAATCTGAGATTAAAAACACAGGAATTTGACTCTTTTTAATAATTCTGTTAGTTAAAAGATCAATTTAAGGGATAATTTATAAGTAAATTTACTAATGAAAATGAAAATCACTTGTGTTTGACACTCTAAAACAAAAAGTGGCCAGTTTGACACTTTTTAAGCCAAATCTTAATTTTATTAATAAAACTTTTATGCACTTATATAAAATTTAGTATTTACTATTATATTTTACTATTAGTGTCCATAGTTGTTGTGATGCAATATGCCATCTCAAAAACACCATCTCAGAAGACGCCATCTCACAAAAATTTTGAGATGGCGTTGGGATTACATCAACAAAATAAAAAAAACTTAATAAAAATTATTAAATAATTATTTTTTACATATTGGTTTCTAATCTAGAATCTCAAAAAACCGCATCACAAAAACACTATCTCAAATCAAAATAAAAAGAGTGTTATCCAAATAAGATTTTTTGAGTATAAAAACACTTAATAAATACCCTAAAATACGCCATCACAAAAAAATGCATCAAAAAAACGCTATCTTGAATCAAAATAAAAAAATGTTATCAAAATAAAGTTTTTAAAATGCCGCAAATTTAACTGCAAAACTACCCAGCTTTAAGTGCCGCCTTGCAAACATCTTTTATGCCACGGCGGCGCAAGTTAAAATCTCCAACTCACAAACTCTGCTAATCAATAATATTTCTATAAGCACTAAATTTTAGAAGATAACTACAATAATTAAAAACTTAATATAATAAAAAAATAAGAGCTAAAAAATAATAGAAACAATAAAAAAGAGGATAAGCAAAAGCAAGTTTATTGCAAGAAAAGGAAAAGGTAGGCTCATTGGGATTGATCCCTTGTGTTAGGGGCACCTCTACGTTGATGAGCGGAAGACATAGCAGGAGGAGAGGCCTGACAGTTGGTGGGACAGGGATGCTTGGCGGGGCGCTGGATAGTGATCACTGGGCGCTCATGGATGGGGATCATATAGCGTTTGTTGTCCAGGCGCTGGCGCACGTGAGCCAAGATCACCAGCATTTGGGCCCAGGCCAACTGGGAGTTGCAAAACATAGAAGACCAGTTGCACAGGGGAAGGCAGATCTGACTGACTGGCACCAAACGGCTCCAGCCACCACAAGCAGAAAACACAGCACCTATGGTGAAGCAGTCCATCAACACATCTTTCATGTAGGAATAGGATAGGGGTAGGGGGACGCAGAGCTGGTAAGCCAGGGAGCGGTAATGCTCCAAGCAACAACCAGCGTACCCAGGATGGCCAGGCTGGCAACTCTCAGGAGGATACCACATAAAGTGGCAAGTTGCAGCAGCCAAAGGAAGGTACAAAGAAGCATTGTCAGTACCAACTGCATGAAGAAACACCTTGAACGTGGCAGAAAAGCGACAGTTGGTATTGGCTTGGACGGGCAAGTCCAAGGTTTGATGGAAGGAGGGGTCAGCGGCAAGCTCAAGAGCCCAAACCCGAGATACCTTGTCAATATACTCATTGCAGATGGCAATAGTATGAGCACGTTGGGTGGAAATCTCACTGGGGGCTAAGGTAGCTGACTGCAGCCCTAGACAACCTCAGCAGCCAAATAGGAGGCATTGTATTGGCTGTGGTATAACCCCCCTGCCCAAATTGGGTCATTGCATCCTTGTTGGAATGTAGTGCCTGTACAAAGCTGTACATTGTCTCCTCATGGTGGCAGATACCAAACTTGCTAAGAAGGTCAGGGTAGTCCACCACCATATTGTTGGAGTTGCGGCGGGTGCAGAGCATGGCAGATGGGGTAGGGGGAGGTGCGCCAGTTGAGGGAAGGCATTGAGGAAAGGGGTGCTGAGCGCCAGAAGGATTGCCACTGGGAGACGCACTGCTGATATGAAGAGGCTCCTCAAACATGGAGTCCTCATCAGGGAAATCTTCAGCGCTGGAGTTTGGCGCAGTACTGCGCTCAGAGCCAGCCACAGTGGTTACGCAGTCCTGTTTGTGAAACTGAGAGTCACTGGCCCAAAGTTGATTCAAGAAAGCAATACAAACTGAGTGTGGTATTTTTGGAAAAGCACATCCCTCCGCTTTGTCCATTGAAGCCATAATTTTGTTGTAGGCTTGGCGCATATTGTTGTTGCTGTTGCTGCTGGAGTTGGGATTCATCTGATGAAGAAAGAAAGTAGTGTTTGGTCAAGTGGGGGGGATATGTTAGAAATTTTGACCAAGCAATGATGCCAATTATGACGGAGCCCACAGATTAGGGTTATAGCAGCCAACTCCATAAATTAGCAGTATAAAATCAATGATGCCAATCATGACAGAGCTCATGGAATAGAATTACTGCAACCTCATTATCATAAATTTTCAATATAAAATTTATATATATTTAATTGGCAGTAGATTTTGGATCATTACTGCAGAATACCCAATGACATGCGCCGCCGTGCCGTCTCTATCATACATAAAGCACCACCACACCACCCAAAAAAAGCTCTAGGCTCTGCGGCGCAGTCTTGCAAATAATTTGGATGCCAAAGCACCACCTTACTTTTACATCAAGCGCCGCTGTGGCATAATTTTTGAATCCCAAAAATATTAATCTAATTATTAATCATATTTCTAAGCACTAGTCTCAATAGGATAATTGAAAAAAGATATTTTGGATCAGTAGTGGATTTATAATTGTAATGACAAAATCCAACCCACTGTAAAGCAGTGCCGCAGCAACTAAAATATTTGCAAAGCGGCATCTGGAGTTTTTAATAGTTGGCGCTGCGGCGCCTAGTACTTCTACCAGTTGGCGCTGCAGTGCCTTAGCTTTTACTAAGACAGCGCGGCGGCGCTACCTTTGATTTTGTTTTCTATACAATCATACTTTTATGTGATAAATCCAAGCCTTTTCCTTTTTAAATGGGAATGAATTATGGTATTAATTTAAGACCCCATATAATAAATCAACCTAAATTAGAGCCACTTTGATAGTACTACCCCCTATAATACAGCCATTCAAAAAACAATGTTTAATCTTCTAGCCTTATTCCTTATCATAGTATGGACTTTGCTATTTGGGTTTCAACAACACAATGTGTTACTAGTGATTTTATTTATTAATGAGGGTATTTCTGTTGTGCAAAATGCTCCCATTACAAAATCTACTAAGCTTCTAAGCGTCCAATAGGAGCAGCGCCCACCAATGTGGCACTAAGAATTAACCTGTTTTAACATATGGTGTCATAAAACGCTATAAAGAGCACGCCATCACAAATTGACTGTTTCCACTTTTAAAAAGTACAATTCAGCGCCAAATCTCACTTAACTAAAAAATGTAAAAAACCACCTGAAACTTTGCATATATATATTTTGATCTTCTCTAAACAACTGTGACAGAAATCACTGGATAATATGAAGCTGTTTCTAAATGATGGGGAATTACCACCCAAATCCACATAGAATTGATGATTAACCACCAACGCGGCTTTAAATATCTTTTTGTGAAATTTCCAATTGAAACTCCAGGATTAAGTAGAACAATCAATCCTAACCAGAGTAAACCAAGATAAATGACCTGGGAAAGCATCAATGCATCTTCAGCGTAGAATTCTGGGCATTGAGAAGTGACACAATTTTCATTTTCCAGAATGGGGGGAGGAGCTACAAAATTGGCTGGCATGAAATTAACATTTTGCAGCGCCAAAAACAAAGTTCCAGATGCTGGGCCCCATCTTCCTGAAATGATTCTGTTCAGAATCAGATTGTACGGGATATACCGCAACAACCCAAGCACAGGATGCATTTTTCAAATTTAAAATTAGAACTTGGGATAATTGATTTTTATTGGGTAAATTTAGGAGGACTCAACTCTTAGAGTTGAAACAGGGAAAATTATTCAATATATATCAGAAAAATTGACTAAGCAATACCACCTGAGTCTTGATCTCCTATTTCTTCTGCATCTTCAAGTAAGTATTTAGTCCAGGTTGCAAAGAACCCTTGTGTGACCAGTTTCTGACAACCATGCTGATTAATAAGCTTATATTGGGTGACCCTCATATTACGTCAATTTATCAATGTCAGTTTGCAAGGGGGAGCTGGTTTCAGCTGGCAGACTGGAGCAGTTGTGACCCATTTCCAATCAACTGTTTGGTTTAAATCTTTTAACTTGATCAATTTCAATACAGGTTTCCCAGCCTTCCGTGCCTTCTTACTTGGACAGACAATACCCAGCATTATGGAACCTACTGTGACAACAACTGGGTACTTTTTAACCCCAATTGTATAAGCTAGTTTTAAAAATATTCAAGTTTTACTCTTTGTCCCAGTTGAGGTAGCTCCATTGTAGATTTCTTAATTTATTATAAAAAATGGTTAAAATCACTATATTTTTGAGCTATGGCATCTCAATTACGTCATCTTGAAAATACCATTTCACATGCAAGTTTCCAGTCAAAACTCACAGTTTTGCATACTTGCACTACTAATAAAAATTTAATGTTCACATAATAAAAATATACTAATTTTGATGGTTTATAATCTGAGATTTTCTCTATAATTCCATGTAAATTAATTGACTACTTTTTATATTAAAACATTCTTATTTTTCTCTTTAAAATTGTCCCCAAATTTGAACTTTTCTGATGCAAATTCACTCTTAGATGCCTCCCAAGCCTATCACCAACGCTACCCCCAAGGCTCTCAAGAGCACAACTGCTCCTGCTCAGGCAAGAAAGACCAAGGCTACCCTCTCCAAGCAGCCTCCTAAAGAAAAAACGCCTGCCAAGACCCCCACACCTTCCCCCAAGCCCAAGGCTGATAGCCCCACTCCTCCCCACTCTCCCTTTGTCTACTCCCCCTCTGATCCCCAGGAGAAGCACGTTCACTTCAATGATGAAGATGAGAATGAAAGAGCCTCTGAAAACAACTCTGGTGATCATAGTTCCACAGCCTCAGAGGAGGAGCCCATCCTATAGTGGGACTTACATGCAGTTGCTAATATCTACAATGACAACAGGCAATTTAAAGTTCCAGCTGTTTCCCCCGACTCTTTTCCCATTATGACCAAGAAGGGGGGTGCTGGCTTTTTCAAGGATGGCTTCCTTTTCACCTATAATGACCAGATATAAAAATATGACACACCATCACTACCGGTGTGGTAGTCCAGGTTGCCCTGTGCAATTAACTACAATTGGGTTTACCCAGGTCAAGAAACTCACCATTGAGCATGACTGTTTGGGCTCTGATATGATCCTCTACTATCTTATGTGTTGGTACCTTTGCCAAGCCATTCCTCTCAACAAGGACTTGACTTCAACTGAGCTGGTAATGCATTCTCTCCTTTACCTGAATGAGGATCAGAGAGAGGAGGTTGGAGAAAAGACCAGACTCCAACGGTATGTGACTGATCAATAGTCAATTGATGCCAATATTGGCGTCAGCGCTAGGAGCATCAAATAGCTTGTACTTTTGGAAGTCCAGAAGACTACCATGCTTGACAAGCCCTTTCTGCTACACAATGATGGGCAAGGTTCACCAAACCATATTTTATGCTTTTCAACACAAGAGGATCTTGTACACCTTTTAAAGTGTGATACCTGGTTTGCCAATAGGACTTTTGCCTCTTGTCCAAAGCTAATTTATCAGCTTTGGGCCATCCATGGTCAGGTCAATGAACACACAATCCCCTTTGTCTTTTTCTTTCTCCCTAATTAAAGGGAAGAGACTTACATTTGCGCCTTGGATATACTCAAGCAAAAACTGGATGCCATCTTGCCCACACTTGAAGAAGAGTCAACTGAGAAAAGGGGCCGCAAGAAGAAGAAGATCAGCCCAGAGGCCACCCAGGAGCAACAGGCCACAACCAGAAAGGTGCCAGAGTCTCTTCCCTACCATACAACATTAATGGTTGACTTTGAGGTGGCACAAGCCAACACCTTTATCAAGGTATTTAGGAGCAGGCCCCAAGGCTGCTTTTTTCACTACTGCCAGGCTCTGCACGAGAACCTGATGAAAAACCCAGCCCTCAATAAGCTGGTATTCAAAGATGACACAAAGGAGGCCCAGAAGATCTTCAATTGCTTTGCTGCTCTGGCCATGGTCAGAAAGGAAGAGGTCAACTTTTTTTACAACAAGCTTCTCAACAACAATTATATAATTGAGAACCAAGAAGCATTTGCTCCTTTCATCCAGTACTTTGAGCACCAGTGGATGGGTGTATTCCAGGGACATTGCCGCATCCGCAAGGGCGGCAACTCAATTAATTAGAACTGCTATAAGCAGGTCAAAGAAGGCGTAACTAAGACCACCTCATCACTTGAAGGTTGGCATAATAAATTTTCCCGCCTGGTTAAGGTAAAAAAGCCTATGTTCAATGTAATTGTCAACAAGCTGAAGATTCAGCATGCTCATGGAGATCAGCTATACTCCCAGGCCGTCAAAGGAAAAGCTGTTGTACTGTAAATTCAGAACCTGAATGTAAAAATGCAGGATTGTCAAATCTTTGGTCCAAATTTTGAATCACTTTTGCGGACAACTCAGCTGAGTGAAAAATAAAATATTTAATAAAATCCACCATTTAATTTGACTTTTTTTGGTTTATTTAAATTGGCAAATTTTGAATCTCTTGAGCAGATAACTCAACTAACAAAAGACAAAACTCAGCAAACAAATGCAGGATACATGAATCAGGAATGCGGAATTCTAATGTACAATTTGTGATTTCCTGTATTTCAAACAAATCATAGACATCATGTGAAAATTAATGAATCTGAAATTGCGGGATTGTCAAATCCAAGAACCAAGTTTCAAATCAAAATTGTGATGAATTTGAAATAAATATAATTTATGGGTGTCTCAAAAAGGATGTTAAAGGATCTAGAGTGGATTTGTGCAAATTATTTTAGGAAGCACAGGTATTCTCAAAATTCACCCTATTCCATTTTAGGACAGCTAAAATTTAGAGCGTAATATTCACAAAATTGACATATTTAACAATAAAATTGACTAAAATATACATTCCTCTTCTTGAGTTTAAAATTTTAATAAATTTTTATTATGTCTTCTTCCAACACCAACCAAGTCAACGAGCTGTTCCCTGGCCTTGACAAAATCATGCAGGGCTACGCTGGGTCTCTTAACAGTGAAGCCTCTGTCTATGGCCACTCCCAACCTGCAGGCCCCTCCGCAAGCCCCACCCAGGAGTGTGTTCTTTCTCCTGCAACTTCCAGCATGGCCCTGTTTGCCCACCATGCACAGGCAGCTGCCAACCAAAATCCCTTATCAGTGATGGCATCCAGAACCAGCCATTTGAGCCATGGGGTCACCCAGAGAGCCCAGAACCCCAAAACAGCCAATCAGATGGCCATAAACCAGTTCCCAAGATGGACACGTCCCTCCCCCAGCCAATCAGCCTGCAAGACGCAGAAGAAAATTGATCACTCCAGACATTGTTCTCAAAATGGTTGAAAAGCAAGGGAAGCTTATGTCCCTTGGGGAAATTGCGGCCACAATGGGTTTTGCAAAGTCCACTGTGGCTGCAACCCTGCGAGCCCACGCCAACTGTGGCCCCCGCCAAGAAGACCCCAACTGGTGCTTGTACCTCAACCAAAGGTGAAAAAGCCCACCCTCTCATGATGGCCATTATGGAACGTGACCCGCGGATGCCCCTGGTCCAGGTACATCTCCAGTTGGGACTCCACGGCATCTTCACCAACAAAAGAACAGTGAATTCATGGATGCACGGAGTTGTGGTTGCTGCTAGAATCTTGTTCAATCAAGTTCTCAGTGGCCCCATTTTGATGGACATTGACCCCTACAATTCAACCATTATTAATTTTATTAAAGGGAGGGCAATGAGGGCCCGTAATGACGCCATCTTCCTATCATACACCAAGATCTTGGCCAGTATCCAAGACTTTGGAGAGAAGCGCATCCAATCTGACGTGTACAAGCGCGGCCCAATCTTGTATCAGTTTGTCAGTGTTTTATTGGCAGTTTCCCCATTGGGCGTCAATTATTACTTGGCAATATCAAACACCGCAGATGGGTATGCCTACCAGACAGAGCTCAAGGACATGCTGGAGGAGTGGGCCACCCAAAATGCCGTGCACACAGTTGTACTGAGTGCGGAGATGGAGCAGTGGGAATGGGCTACCCAAGAAATCAGGGCTGCGGGGCATACCTGCTGGTCCTACCCCATCAACTACACCAACATGCACCTTGCAGATGTATGTCTCTACAATTTTGGTTCCGCTCTCAGGCGCTTAAAGCCTGCCACCTACAATGAACTATGCACCCAAATTGATATGGGTTATGAGCTTTTCCCTTCCACATCCGTCCAGGACTTATTTGATCTCATCATCTTCTATGCAAGTGATAGTGATAAGTCCAGAAAGGACCCCTGCCTCCCCCCACGCCACTCCATCCGTTTTTTCAAGCCCGCATATGTGACAGAAGAAGAATTTGAGCAATTGAAGCAATCTGCTCTTGCTGCCCCTTCCCAGTCAACAAACCCTGCCTCACCAAACCCCCATCAAGATCAAGCCACCCGCCTTCCAACCCTGACTCCCAAGCAACCACCCATTCCCTCACCACTATCTCTGATGCCGTCCCTTTCATAGGCGCAGATGAAGGCAATGTCCATTCCACCCATTCCCTCCCCTTCCCATCCTTTGATTAGTAAATAAATCTTTTCTAGGTGACTACTATTAAAATTGATTTTTTCTTTCAGTTCATAATTAATAATATATTTTTTACATTGTTATAAGTTTCCGTGTGTAAAGAATGTTGTACATTTGATGTGGTAGCATATACTTATTTCCAAGGATATTTTCATCATCATCATTAATAAATTGAAGACAATAAACGTAAATATTGCATTAGAATATTGCAATTAGACGTCAACTATTGATATTTTGATATTATGTGCATAACTCAATGCATTTTATTTAATAAAATTCATTGTAAACGAGGCCTTTTCATTTTAATTTATTTAAATTGACTGTGTTTATATTACAGAGCCATTAACACTTAGTACAAATATTAATAATTAGTGCATTTTACAGCCTGTATATTTACCTATTGGTAATAATTCTGTAAACTTTTCAGTTGGATTTTGCAAGGTAATAATAATGTAATGTGTTAATAGAATATTGTTTATTGTCATTAATTGGCTGATTTTCTTTGCTGTGGTGATTGTGCATTTTTTGATATTTACACACTAGTATCCAATTGGTTGGCTTCACATCCAATTGGATACTAGTGCGTAAACATCAAAAAATGCAAAATTGCCACAGCAAAGAAAATCAGCCAATTAATGACAATAAACAATATTCTATTAACACATTACATTATTATTACCTTGCAAAATCTGACTGAAAAGTTTACAGAATTATTACCAATAGGTAAATAACCAGGCTGTAAAATGCACTAATTATTAATATTTGTACTAAGCGTTAATGGCTCTAATATAATGTGTTAATAGAATACTGTTTATTGTTGTTAATTGGCTGATTTTCTTTGATGTGGCGATTGTGCATTTTCTGATGTTTACGCACTAGTATCCAATTGGATGTGAAGCCAACCAATTGGATACTAGTGTGTAAATATCAAAAAATGCACAATCACCACAGCAAAGAAAATCAGCCAATTAATGACAATAAACAATATTCTATTAACACATTACATTATTATTACCTTGCAAAATCCAACTGAAAAGTTTACAGAATTATTACCAATAGGTAAATATACAGGCTGTAAAATGCACTATGTATCAATATTTGTACTAAGTGTTAATGGCTCTGTAATATAAACACAGTCAATTTAAATAAATTAAAATGAAAAGGCCTTGTTTACAATGAATTTTATTAAATAAAATGCATTGAGTTATGCACATAATATCAAAATATCAATAGTTGACGTCTAATTGCAATATTCTAATGCAATATTTACGTTTATTGTCTTCAATTTATTAATGATGATGACAAAAATATGTATGTGTCAAAGATAGTACTATAAAAGCCAGTTTTTTGATGGAATTCAAACAAAATGTCATCAATCTATAACTTAATCAACAAATTAGAAGCTCACCTGCAAAAGGTTGTTGAAATCAAGAAAAACATCAGAGAAATAGTGACAGGAAAGCTAGGGAACAAGGACCAGCCACTGATCCAACCAAAAGAAGATGCTCTGAACAAATTGGGAAATATTATAGATGAAAGAAATAAAGAAAAATTACTTAATCTACAAGGAACTATTTTATCAAGTCTAAAGTTCAACAACACAGGATACAATTTGTGGGAGTTCTGGCAGGGGGCCAAAGAAAACAATGAGAAGATCAGACTAATAGAAGGAATAGAAATTCAAAAGGAAATCAACACCAATGAAGAGCAAAACAATCAAATGGAAACAGATGAGAACAAAACACAATCAAGAAGGCAAAGCGCTTCAATAAATACAGAAGCTTTTTCAAATGAAACACAAGAAGAAATACAAGTTGCAAGCAGGATAAGGAAGATCAAGCCCAAGAAGAGCACTGAAGAGCATCCAACGCTCACTAAGTTTGTCAATATAGCGCCTGTGGCTGAGGGGGCCACAGGGGAAACAATCAGTAAGTCTTTTTATGTTCTACTTATATTTATTTTTAGTCATCACCAGGAATGGGGATGAGGTTGCAGAAGTGGCAGCTTTTACGCTGAGTTGGTTTTATGGGGGCTACCAGTCACTGGTGGCCCCTATAAAACAAATAAATAAAAACCAAATAAACAACATAATTCAACAGAATATGAATAATTTTAATAATTGTAAAGCTCAAATCAGGGAATATCAACCACCCATGGGGTGCTTGCCATGGATAAGAGAAGCCTATGAATTAGGATCAACAATCAAAATAAAAGAAATGAATGAAATTTGCGGGGATTTGAAACTGAACTTTTATGAATACATATATGAAAGAGTTCAAAGGTTCCCATTCTCAAATATCAACAAATACAAGAAAAGTTTAATAAAAACCAATTTTCAAATAGGAAATAAATATCTGAAATCAGCAATTTTTAATGAAATTTTTAAGGCTCTATCAAATAAAGTTGGGATGCAGTCCTCATGAATAGTTTTAAACCTTTAATGATATCATTTGCCGAGGCCTGGGGGGCAGATTCAAGTCAGGCGCCCCCCGGTACCCTCTTCAAATTTAATCAGACTTCCTATATTAATAGGTTAGTTCAGACTTTCAAGAAATTGTGCATGTTCTCCAAAAAGTATACCTCGCAAAGAATCCACATTGTGGTGTACCTGGGAATCCTGATCCATTGCATACTGAAAGCAAATGTGAAAAAATTAGAAGATGTACCTATACAGCTTGATATATGCCGCGTAGCCCTCAACAAACAGAAGACACCACAGAAATACAGGACAGTCAAGCACGTCCTCTATGATTCATTTGCATTGGCAACACTATACGGGTACTACATGCCCCCCCAAAAAACCTGCTAATTGATTCCCTCACCTGTCTGCCTTTTATAAGACGTTTGGCCACCACTGGGGTGCTGAGCGCCACTCCCCTAGCAATTGGCGCCAGAGTCATCCACCACATACAGAAGAGTATGTGGTCCCAATTGAACGCACTAGCAGAAAATTTGATTTTGGGGTATAATTCCCCGGAATTATCACATTCCCCTTGCAATTTGCATTCCCCTAATAAATCATTTTCCCTTGCAAAAAAAACTTTTTTATTTTTTATTTATTTTTAAATATTAAAATATTTAATAGTAAACATTTAATATTAATATTATATAATGTTAAAATATTTAATAGTAAAATATTTTAATATTAAATATTTTACTATTAAAAACATTTAATATTTTAATATTGAATAAATCACAATTAAATAAAAAATTGGTGTATTTTGAATATTTAACCTTTACTATTAAACTTTTAAGATTTTTAATTATATTTTTTTTAAAAATTTATTTTTTATTTTGATTTTTAGTAGGTAAATTATAGTATTAATATATCTAAATAGATTACAAGATAATAGTTAAAGTTGCGACCACGTCAAATATTTAAAAATAAGTTAAAAATGTTTTTATTTATTATTTATTATCTTGTCGAGGTTGGGTCCATTTATCACAAAGATAAACATGGAGAATTGAATTTATCCGCATCATGCAGCCCGCTCCACTTATGTTCCAAACACGTGATTGTTTAGAGCTCAAATTACCTTTCCCTTGTAATATGATTTGATAAACATATTCAATATACTTGAACTGCGTCCTAAGTACAAATTAGTAAGGAATACATAAAAATCATTGGTTGCCGTGTTGTGTAGCTACAGTGGCACTGAAATACTAAGGAGCAGATGATGACATGCAAGGTCCAATGTGTGGCTTAGAAAAGTCAAAGTACCAAAATGATTCACAATTATTTAAATAAACTGTTTTTTTCTATCTTTTTTTATTATTTATTTATTTGTTACCGCAAAAGCCAATAATATTCAGTGCATCATATAAAAATAAATCCCTCTTATCTAGTATAATTAATTTTACTTACCTTTTCTAGTATTCTTAAATGTCTATAATACAATCAAACATCACATTATTATATATAAATAATAATTTGAGTCCTAATAAAAACAAAATAAAAACAAATAAAACCGGGGCGCCCATTTATCTGATTGGCTTGGAGGCCAGGGCTTTGGGGAGGAAGGATTCTGAGTGCTTGTAAAAAGCCGCCACCACATTGGGTGGCATCGCAAATTGGCTGACCTCAAGAATATTGAATAGGTCCTCAGTGTCCTGAGGAATGCTTTGTTTCACCTTATTCTTGATCCACCCAAAGACCTCCTCAATTGGGTTAAGAAATGGGGAATATGAGGGGGAGGAAGAGGAGTCTCATTGGGCAGTCTGCAAGGCGGTGGCTGGCAGAATGGCTATTTTTATCAATTGGCGGGAACTCGGACACAACCAGATCCACTTTGTGGAGCCCAACATTATCAAACACAACAATGTTGGTTGTGCCGCTGTAATTTATCCAAAAGTACTCCTTGACGGCTCGGAGAAAATTGAGAAAGGTCCTGCTGTTATGGGAGCCTTTAATCATCTGATACTGGTCTAACCTGCAAGGACCAAGAAGCGCAATCATTGAATAGGTCTGGGAACAGACAGCTGCACAATAGGCTACGCCGTCCTTGGACCCCTTCTCAACCCACCCATGCCTAGACCTGAGTGAGGAGGAAAACGACAATTTGTTGATATAGAAGAACTGGACATTCCCAGTCTCCTTTAGTGCCAGATATGTCTCGGCATAAATGTGTCAATCCTCAATGGTCTTTTCATTGTTCCTGTTGTACAGAGAAATTCTGAGTAACTTCCATGAGAAGCCCAAATAAACCATTGTTTTGTATACAAGGGTTTTAGAAACAGAAAGCCCAAACTCTGTGGCAAGCATTGATTGGACAGCAAGTGTGTCCAGGTGGCAATCCCTGGCTACCCATTGCTTAATTGTGTTGATGTATACGGGCTTGAGGAGTTTTGGCTGTCTTTTTGCCTTGGTGGATTTGGCAATTTGCCTAGTGTTGCCATACTTGGTGTTGATGTTGGCAATGTACCTGGCTGTGATACCAAATTGGGACGCAATATCCCAAACTGCCATACCCCCGTTTAAGCAGTTGAGGAGAGCTTCACACTCACTATCTGTCAATCAACACCGGCCCTTGGCAGGTACCACGGCATCCTGGCTACCAGGCTCAGCACAGGGGATGGGGACCTTTGTATAGAAGGTGGGATCACGCTTGGTTACGCTGGAGCCATCAATAGTGGCATAAGACACAGGTGCAGATGGCTCCTCAATTGTGGCCAATGACTCATAGGAGATATCAAAGACGCGGGGGCAGGAAGTGGCAACTCTTGGGTCAAGAGTGCGGGGCCGGGTGACAACTGGGTACACGGTGGAGGTGTAAGTAACCTCAGTGTTCCTGGTGACCCTGGTATAGGAGACTTTTGTGGCAGGCCTTGAGAGTGGCTTCTGCCTGGGATTCAAGCTGGTTGATTGGGCCTGGGATGCAGGAGGTGGTTGGCTGGCAATGACACCTTGGGAGGCCTGTGTATTGGCATGACTCCCCTTGAGTTGGGTTCTGGGTCTGTTCTTGGACCCTCTGGGACGCCCTCGTGGACGGGCTGCCCCGCGGGCTGGTGCAGGAGCAGGTTGGGAATGTGATTGACGGTCCATAAAAATAAAATAAAAAATATATTTTAGATTAAATATGTATTTATTTGGAGTTATTGGTTTAGTTATGGGTAGTTGTTTTCTCTTGATTTAGCCTTGAATAGTAGCAGAGTTTCTATATCCGTGATTTGAAGTGAATAATATTGTATACTTTCCGGGTTTGGATGATTTTAAAGTTTAATAACTTTTTATGTCTAATTATGGTTATCAAGATTGAATTTTTCATTTGATTTTAGTTGTGGTGGAGCTTCTTGATTTGGGTTGGTGTTTCCTAGTGTGCTTAGTGTACATTAAATTTGGATTCTAGTTCCTGCAATCAATATCTGAGTTTACTAGTGGTATTCAAAAGTGATTTGAAATTTGGTTCTTGGATTTGACAATCCCGCAATTTCAAAAAACATAGTAAACTTAATGAAAATGGTTGATGGATTTGAACGCTTCAAATCTGATTCCAGTTAATTTATTTTGTCCATAGGAAATATGCAGCTTGACTTGAACTTTGCAAAGTGTCTATGAGTTCCCGCATTTTCAAATATTCAAATAAATATCCAAAAAAATCAATTTAATTAAAAAAAGGCTATCCCGCAAAAGTGATTCAAAATTTGGACCAAGGATTTGAAAATCCCGCAGTTTTACGTTCAGGTTCTGAATTTACAGTATCCAAGCATGCTGGCCAGCAGGTCAAGTTTGCAAATGTTACCAAGGAGGTTTTGGCCTATTACACCAGAGAAGGCCGCCTTACCCATCTCAAAGGCATTGTCACGACCCTTGGATCTAATTTATAATCACTTTTTTTAAAATAAACTTCTTTCTTTCAAATATTTGATTTTAACTTTATTTTCAGTATATACATGTTTAATATAGAGTTAAAATTTAATACAAAAAATATCACCGTTTTAGGATGTGTCAAATTTGGAGCTTTGTGCACTATAGTTAGTATTAGCTGATCCCACATTTTTAATGCATATTTGGAATTCTTGGATGATTTCAAGTCTAGCTGTATGCTTTACTTGAAACTTTTAATATTTATATATATGCTTAATATAGAGTTAAATTTTAATACAAAAAATATCACCATTTTAGGATGTGTCAACTTTGGAGCTTTGCGCACTATAGCTAATATTAGCTGACCCCACATTTTTATTGCATATTTGGAATTCTTGGATAATTTTGAGTCTAGCTTTATGCTTTGTCTGAAACTTTTAACATGTATATATATGCTTAATGTAGAGTTAAAATTTAATACAAAAAATATCACCATTTTAGGATATGCCAACTTTGGAGCTTTGCACACTATTGTTAATATTAGCTGGCCCCTCATTTTTATTGCAGATTTGGAATCCTTGGATGATTTTGAGTCTATTCATATTTACTTTTTATAGTTTTCAAAATTATTTTGGGCTCTTATTAATATTTTAAGTTATCTGGCGCGGCTTAGCCAGAAATCCAGGATAGGGTTTGAGATGGCGTCTTTCTAGATAGTGTATCCTGCCGTTGTTGATTAAGCTCCCAAGCACCACTATACTGGATTTAGTGGTATATACATTAATCAACTATCCCACTTATTTTACATTATGTCTATTCTGGGTTGGTAGATCAAGTGATGTCACATAAATTAAGCCCAATTTATTAATAGCTTTCATATGTAATTTATTAAAAACAGAAACTTAACTCCCCCATTTGACACTATCCACTTGCTACATGATTGGTTTTGGATTTGACTAATCAAAGGCTCAGAATTAAGGCTAAATTAATAAGTGACACACTATAGGCGCCACTCAACACCCACCAACTCAATACCTTAACTGGGGGACTAGTACAGAGAGCTTCTTAATGTTTTAATACACATAATGGTAAATAAAACACTCCCAGCTCCTCCTGGCACACTATTATCCCTAATAAACATATTTTTACACATTTAATTTTTAAATTTATGTTTTATTTTTTTGTTTTTTGGGCATATGAAACTGCCTTGCTTTTGGGTTAACTTTCAAACCTGTTTTTAAATTGAGCAAGTTTTATATGTAAAATACATAGTAAATTTGATGTTTCTGCTCAACTCTGGCATACTTGACAGTGAGAATTCAGCTTTTTCCGGCTGATTGACAGTGCCAAACTTGACACTTTACTATGTTTTGAATTTTCAACTCTCAATAAAAAATTCCACATAATAATATTTTATTTTTTTTGCAATTATAATCTGCAACTCTCCCTACCACTCCCCATATAGTTTTTATATATTTTTATTTTATTTTTAAATATACTTTTTACTTATATTTTTTTGCTTTAACTCTTTTTGTTTAATATATTTTTTCAATTGTTTTATTTTCAATACTAATCTTTTCTTAGCCAAGATCCAACAAGTCTACCAATCCTACCAAGCACCAAGCCTCAAAGGGCTCAAAGGACCCTGCAACCACCCCCAAGCGTGCCAAGAAGCCTGAAAAGACAAAGACTCTCACTCCCTCTTCCCCAAATTCATCTCCTCCCACCCCTTCACCTTCATCTTTCCCTGCAAGTCCTTGCCTAATAAAAGTGATGACAATCTCACTGATCACTCTTTTTATGAGCCAGAGGCTGACTCTGAGCCCACAAAGAAGTGCCGCGCCAAGAAACAAAAGGCTACCAATGAGCATATCTCTTCTTCAGGCAAGAAGAAGGAGGTGTCCAAGCAGGCCTCTGTTGTGAATGCTGCCATTCACCATGTTTCAATTTTGCCTTTGATGGGTTATTTTGAGGACAAATCTCTCTCTTTTGCTTTCTCCCTTTGAAATGTGTCTGGCTCTAAATTAGGAAATTCAATTGTTTGGTTTCATGATTCTGTGTAGCTCACTTGCCCCACTCATGCTTGTGGTGAGTGATCCTACCGTCCATGTACTTTTTTGTGGTAAAGCTACACAGTATATATTCCAGTCCATTTCTACCAATAAAGTTTAAGTTCTATTCACACTTTTGTCTTTGTTTCTCCACATAATTTGGCGCCTCTCTAGCCACGTCTAGCAGATATTATTTAATCAGGGCCACAAGGTAATTACATAGCCTTCCCTGCCATTCTAACCTAGACTTAGTACAAATCCAATCATAAGGTTAGGATTTCCTGTTGTGACTCTGTGCCGCGCCTCAGATCACAACAGTCTCAAAGAACCCTTCCCCTCCCTCCTGATGGCTCTTCTCCCCTTCCTTCATCTGACCCCCAGGATGAGCCAGAGGAATACTCAAAGAAGTTTAAAGCTTCTGGTCATGTGGCTTGGGATCCACTGGCCATCCACAACATCTGCAATGTGGACAGAGAGTTCAAAGTCCCCAAGCGCTTCCCCCCATTTCCCCCATCATGTTTGTAAAGGGCGGCCCTGGCTATGGTGCTGACAATTACATCTTTAACTGTAATAATCAAAAGCGCCAAACCAAGAGCAAGCACTTTGTCTGTGAGGATAAGACTTGTGGGGCACAGCTAAACACCAAGGGCTGGGAGCGGGTTACTGCTGAGAAGGGGGAGCATTCTTGTGGGCCCCCAATCATCTTATAACCCAGATGTTAAGTGGTACCTTGTCCAGGTGATCCCAACATCCTCTCACCTCCGGGCATCTGATCTGGCTATAAAGGCCCTGCAGCATTTAAAACCCAACAATCTCAAGTTGGTGCCAACTCAAGAACAGCTGATTAAGTTTATCAGCAATAAAAGAATCACTGCCAACCCCCCTCCCCCCAAGGCCTTGGTTGTGCTCTTGGAGCTTATACTTACCCACGAGCTCAAGTAGCTTCTGAGTGGGGAGCACTTCTTCCTCCATGACAATGGGCTTGGCAGCAATGACTGCATAATCTGCTATGCCACTCAGCAGAACATGCTGGAGTTAAAAAGAGCTTCAACCTGGCTAGTTGATGGTACCTTTGCCACTTGCCCCAGGATTTTCAAAAAGCTCTGGATGATCCATGCCCAGATTGGCATCCAGGTGATTCCACTCACTTTCTTCCTTCTTCCTGGGGCCACTGAGGCCATTTATACCTGGGCTTTCACCATCTTCCACTGCAAGCTTTCCCTCCTTCTTAACATCAATGAACCCAAGAAAAAACCCCTCCCCACACCCGCACCAATCCTCCTGATGCTGATAAAGACCAGGCCACCCTGGACTTGGAGGAAAAGGTAAGGCTAAGAGCTCTTGGGCTGCACATATGCATAATGGAATTTGAGCCTGCTCAGTTCAATGCATTTGAGTAGCTGTTTAATGGGGAGGTGCAGGGGTGCCACTTCCACTTCCACCAAGCAGTTGCTTGCAATGTGCAGGCCCATGCTGAGCTTAGTAGGTTGAGCTGGAGGGGCACTTTGGACACCTGCAAATTTGTACTGGCACAATTTAGTGCTTTGGTTTTTTAAAGCCAGAGAACACTGTGCAGGGGTTTGAGGTTCTCTCAAAGGATCCTAGCATAGCAAAGTATCCAGAGCTCAGGTCTTTCCTTGAGTAATTTGAGTCCTAGTGAATTGGAAAGGCTGTCACTCAGAGGCAAGGTCAGGCCCAAGCCAATGCCAGCTGGAATGTGTACCAAGCTGCAGTAAATGATGAGCTGAAGACCACTTTGGCACTTGAGGAATATCACAAACAACTCAAGGCTAAATTTGGGCTCCAACCAAAATTCAATAAGTTCTTTTCCCTCCTATATCACAAGCAGGAGAAAATAATATCCAAGTTGTGTGACTTGGCCAACCGCATCCCCCACAAAGCCCATCACCAAGTTTACCTTCTTCATCAAGGCCATACAGAATGCGGCCAAGCACAAGTATAAGGCCTCAGAGATCAAACAGCATCTTGAGCTCATTGCAACTGACCTCTTAGAAGGGGCCAAAATGAAGAAGGGCAAAAAGGGGGAGGAGTAAACTTGCTTACTTATATGATTTTTACTTTTAACTTTTTAGTTTTGATCAATTAGTTTTTAGTTTGATCATTTAGATTTTAGTTTTAGTTTTAATTTTTCTATTTTTTAATTTAATTAGATAGTACTACTTTTTTATGTATATATGGTAATTTTGAGATAAATAGTTATAGTTGAAAGTGAATGAAATATCTTAATTTTTTAATTTCCTAATAAAGCATAAGATATTCACAGTTGTACTTATATGAAGTATATAAAAAAATTATGTTTATGTTGTAACTGTGCTGTTTTAGCAGAGTTACAAGGGGAAAATATTTATAAACTAGATAATATTCCTTATTGAGAGATAATGATTATATAGCTTATGTGAGTCATGGATAACATGAACATGATAGTGTTGATCACACAGCAGGATGGTGAAGGGGGTGGCTTGATCCTGGTAATTAGTCAAGCACCAAAACGAGGTATCCACCGTAAGGATCATCATCTGTTCATATTGTTGGATTTGGAAATTTGAGTTGACTTCCTAGTCTGGCTTCAAGTGACTGGATAATTGGATTTCAGGTCGCAAACCTGCTTACTCAGAACCTTGCTAGCCGGTCAAGCAAGCTGTTTTGACACCCCCCAACTTAAGGTTAGCCTCTTCTGGGGGAAGGTTGTCAGTGAGGTTTTCAGGAGCCTGGGCTTCATATTGCACCAGCTGTTGCTTGGTGGCAGGTAGAACAGTCTTACACTGTTTTTGCCTTGCTTTTCAGGGTCTTAGACAGTTGTGGTAGAGGAACTTATCTTGTTTACGTTTTATAAGCCTTTGCACAAGGTAAGTGTTTTTTGTTTACATTTAGGATGATGGCAGTGTCACAGTAAGTTCCATAATGCTGGGTATTGTCTGTCCAAGTAAGAAGGCACGGAAGGCCGGGAAACCTGTATTGAAATTGACCAAGTTAACAGATTTAAACCAAAGGGTTGATCAAAAATGGGTCACGGCTGCTCCAGTATGCCAGCTGAAACCAGCTCCCCCTTGTAAACTGACGTTGATAAATTGACGTAATATGAGGGTCACCCAATATAAGCTCATTAATCAGCATGGTTGTCAGAAACTGGTCACACAAGGGTTCTTTGCAACCTGGACTAGATACTTACTTGAAGATGCCAAAGGAATAGGAGATCAAGACTCAGGTGGTATTGCTTAGTCAATTTTTCTGATATATATTGAATAATTTTCCCTGTTTCAACTCTAAGAGTTGAGTCCTTCTAAATTTACTCAATAAAAATCAATTATCCCAAGTTCTAATTTTAAATTTGAAAAATGCATCCTGTGCTTGGATTGTTGCGGTATATCCTGTACAATCTGATTCTGAACAGAATCATTTCAGGAAGATGGGGCCCAGCATCTGGAACTTTGTTGTTGGCGCCGCAAAATGTTAATTTCATGCCAGCCAATTTTGTAGCTCCTCCCCCCATTCTGGAAAATGAAAATTGTGTCACTTCTCAATGCCCAGAATTCTACGCTGAAGATGCATTGATGCTTTCCCAGGTCATTTATCTTGGTTTACTCTGGTTAGGATTGATTGTTCTACTTAATCCTGGAGTTTCAATTGGAAATTTCACAAAAAGATATTTAAAGCCGCTTTGGTGATTACTTATCAATTCTATTTGGATTTGGGTGGTAATTCCCCATCATTTAGAAACAGCTTCATATTATCCAGTGATTTCCATCACAGGCAGGGCCCAATTTCTCTGGCTGTAATTTGCTTTAATTGGTATTCATTACCCAGACTTTGTCACCAACCTCATGTCTGTCTCAGATGGGGACAAAGGTATTTTGGAGGTGTTTTCCCTCTCTTTCCAATTGATTTCTGTTGGCTTGTATGACTTGAGGATCCAAGCGGGGCGGAGCTTTACTGGGTATCTCCATCTTGGGTCCTGATAATGCTTGGATAATATTAGGTTGTGTGCCATAGACCAACTTGAAGGGGCTTTTCTTGGTGGATCTGTTCACATGGATCTGGCATACAAGTAATGCAGTTGGTAGCTGCTTGTACCAGTCCTCAGGTCTCCCAGCAGTGAGTTTGGCTAGGGCCTGCACAAGGCTGCCATTCAGCCGCTCCATGTGTCCATTAGCCTGAGGATGGTAAGGTGTTATCACTGTGTGCTGGACCCCATTTTTGGTGAGGTAGACGTTGGTATCTTCAGAGGTCAATTCTTTGCCTTTGTCAGTTATCAGGAGTTCTGGATTTCCAAACTTACTGATGATTTCTTTTCCTATGAATTGCCGCACGTCATTGCCTGTGTGGGATTTTACTGCTTGTGTCACTGGCCAGCAAGTGGCAAAGTTGATAGCAGTGATGATATATCTCTTTTTGTTATGCTTTCCTGCCATCAGGACTAAGATGTCCAGGGACCATACTTTGAAGGGCAGTTGTGAGCAGATAGGCAGTATCAATTCAGGAGGGATATTGCTTTTTCAAATTTCTCACATACTTCACATTGCTCATGGACTTCCTGGACATCCCGGTATAGGGTTGGCCACCATGCTTTGTGTTTAAGGAATTGGTAGAGATTGCAGCTCTTGGTATGTCCTAGGTCTCTATGGTAACATAGGATGGTGTCCACTTGATGGTGTGTAGGGATGTTGCAACTGAGTCTCCAGACTTGTCTACTAACATATCTTACATTACACAGGGGGCACTTGATGAGCCGCCCCTTGATGTATCTAACGTTATGGATTAATCTGATGGCAATATCAAATGGCAGGTACTTTGTCCTAATTAGGAGCATTGCCAATTTGACCTGCTGATTCCCACACAAGTTATTCCTTGGCTCCAAACCTTACATAGAACTTCCCACTATGCCACCCTCTTGTGGCCTTGTGGCTTCCCCCATATAGTATATTAATCACAATAATCTACAATAAATGATACCTTATTCTCATTATTCTGTCTTTTCTATTGGACTGTTGTCTTCCCCAATTCCAAATACTGAATCCTCATTGGATCAGTTGCAACAGTGGTAGCAGAAGTAGGTTATTGACCTACCTAAAACAAAATTCCCTCCAAGAAAGGACAGAGTACGGGCTGTATGGCTACTCCCCAACAAGAGACCTTCCTGCCAATCCCCAAGGGGGACATTCCCAACGGGTATGTCATCTAGCAAGACCAGTTAGTTCTCACCAGTGTGTACAATTGGCTCCGCCTTGGGCAGCGTGACGCCAGTGTCACCCTGCCCCAGTCAGACCTGTCCCAACACATGCTCAACCTTCAGCTAGAATCTTTTGCTGATGGCGTCAAAGGGGCTGACATTGTCAGTTAGCTCCAGTCTACAGAAACCCACCTTTGCATCTACCAGGTTCCTGAGCCTATGTGGGTTGCCACTGCGTCTGGTTGCCTCATGGGGCCTGCTGCTGTGTGG
Organism: Entomophthora muscae; assembly: GCA_014839935.2. Taxonomy (NCBI): domain Eukaryota; kingdom Fungi; phylum Entomophthoromycota; class Entomophthoromycetes; order Entomophthorales; family Entomophthoraceae; genus Entomophthora; species Entomophthora muscae. The sequence continues at coordinate 186,316 of QTSX02003641.1, forward strand.
TTCACCAACTGGGCCAGCCAGGAACTTGACGTTACCTGGGTAGCATTCCGAGATGCTGCCAAGTCCTGTTACAGTGAAACCTTCTCCCCCATTGTTGTGGGAACTCCTCTTCTAGCAGTCAAGCAAACTGGTTCCGTTCCTGAGTACCTTGCTGCCTGGCAACAAGTTCTTGCTGCCGCCCCTGAGGCTATGACCAACGGAAATACAATGTTACTAACTCTCATTGTCAATGGGCTAAAACCCCATATCTGCAAGTGGGTCCCCGTAGGTTACTATACCTCCATTAATGACTGCTATAAAGCCATTGTGGAGGCTAACAACCAGGCCTCAATGGGCTTCTGCCACACCAGTGAAGCTCCAGCCCAACCACGTACAACACCTGGCAATGGCCACAATCAAGTAGGCCACTGCCAACCACATCAACAGGATAATGGGATTAAACGCCCCTGCAAAGGGGAACTTCAGCTAGCGCAGATTGAGGATCAGGGAAAAGCCTGGGGTGTCAGGGATCCAGTCTTGGGCAGCCGGCCCATTGTTTTCAGGGATAACTTGGGCCAGGTTTCTTGCAGGCAGGGCCCACCACAAGAGAGGAGCTAACTTGAGAAGGTAGGACGTGGACTTCCCCACCCAAGACCACAGGCTGGCAGCCGGTATAATGGTGTCCACCACCCCTGTGAGGGTGACGTACACTATACCAAAAAGCTTGCCGGTATGGTTGGTTGGTAAGTCGGGCAAAGAAGCGGGCATTGGTTTGGGTGTTACTGGCGGTTCCATGTAGATATTATAGGCCAGGAGATAGTTGAACTTTTCTCTAAATAGTTTGGGTGTAGAGAATATCCACAGGCCTTGGCGGTTGTATCTGATGGCGGATTGGATGCGGGCTAATGGATCTAGTTCAATGATTTTCTCTGGCGTGTAGTCCTTGTACTCAGGTTTCAAAGGATACTCAGTGAAATGGACAGGAGCAAAGGGTACACCAAATGGAAAGAATACTGCGGGCGGTGGGGCAGGCGGGCCAGAAGATCTTGAGCTGATCTGATAGACAGCAAATACAAAATACGGTAATAGCTGTATAAGCCAAAGTAACATAACCTTTATTTCAAAATGGCGATAAGTTTGGAGGGCGGTGTCCTTGGGTCTATATAGCAACCCACCCCCAAACTTAACATTTTTGTGGGGGGGGGGTCATCAGGGCATTGTGAAGGGCAGGGCCAGGGAATTAGGGACTTGGGTTTAAAGGCAGCAAAATGGCACTTGGCCCGGGAGTTCTTTCATTGGTTGTAGCTCCCAATTTAGCTACCTGATTATCTTGTTTTAGCATTGAGGTCATGGGGCCAAGTTGCGGGCTGGTGCCTCTTCCTTGGGTTGGCTCTTGATTGGTTGCTGGTGAAGACTTCAAACTCATAAGGCCAATAGTTGCTGGGTCACCTCCATTAGGTGTCGTGATTGGCACTTCACTTAGTGCAGTACTTTCCTTGGCTCAATCTACTTTTCTGGGCAGGTCATCTTCTTCAACGTCAGCTTGCAGGGGCTCAATTCCAGAAAAATGCAGGCGGGCGGTCTCGCAGTCCTCAGGCCTGGCGGCCTGGGGGGATCCAGGTTCTGGGTTTGATTCCTGCTCCCGGGCCTGGGGTTCCAGAGGGGGAAAATTGTCAGTCCTGACATGGGGGTTGTAGCAATGAGAGGCCTTACAACCACACCTGACCCATCCTCTCAATCCCTGCTTGTAAAAAATCTTTGTGACTACAACATTCACGAAGTTGAAACCCTGGACGTCTTTCAAGTCCACAGTGACAACCCCATATTGCAAGCAAGCCATTCTCAAATAAAGTAACACACTTGTCCTATCCCTTCTGTTTCTGTGGTAACACCCACAAATTACTGGTAGATACCAGGGCTGACCACACTATGGTGGACCAGGCGTTTGCCGACTCTCAGCAATTAGACCAAGTACCCAGCAGATTCAAAGCCGTACAAGTAGCTGACTCCCGCAGAGTGGCCATCACCCACAAGACAGTACCCTTCTCTGTGAGAATGGGGAACATCCAGGGAAAGCTCTCTGGGCCAATCATGGCAGGGCTCAGCCACAACATGATTGCTGGTCTCAACTGGCTTTGGCACAACCACCCCTACATCAATTGGGATATCTCTGTCATCACCCTCAACAGAAATGGGGTGGGGTTCCATATTTACCCTGTGAAAATGAGCAAGTTACTCCATGATACTGTTTTTGTCAGGATAACGGAGACAGGCTCATATGATTTCAAGGGGGAAAACTGGACTTCAACCAATGCTCAGTCAAAGTTATCCATGCCAAACCACCAGTGGTCCCTCCCTTGACATCTTCATTATCACCAGCGCTTGCAGCACTCCTTGAGGAGTACAAGGATGTATTTAGTGAGACACTTGAACAACTACCTCCTCCCCGGGAGATCCTGCATGCTGTACAACTTCAAGGATCATTACCTAAAGCACGACCATTATACTGTCTCACACCAAAGGAAAATGAAACCCTCCGCCAGCACCTTGTGGACGCGCTCAATAAGGGCTTCATTTGCCCCTCGCTCTCTCCATATGGGGCGGCGGTCTTCTTTGTAGCCAAGAAGGACAGGTCCCTTTGCCTGGTCACAGACTACTGCGCCCTAAACAAGGTGACAGTTAAGAAAAAGTACCCCCTGCCGCTGATTGACAACCTTTTCAATACACTTGTAGGTGCAAAGGTCTTTAGCAAGATTGATCTCACTTCAGGGTACAACCAGGTCCGCATTGCACCAGGGAATGAGGCAAAAACTGCCTTCTGCACACCCTACAGGTTGTTTGAGTGTTGTGTCATGAACTTTGGAATGACCAACACTCCCTCCACCTTTACCATGTTGATAAACAAAATATTTGATGAACTTATTGGGAAATGTGCGGTTGTGTACCTTGATGACATTATTTTCTTCAGTCAAGATCAAACCACACATCTCTAACACCTCCTTGCTGTCCTCAACACCCTTTGGAAAAACCAGCTAAAAGCTAAACCCTCCAAATGCAAGTTTCTCAAGTTGGAGCTATTATTCCTTGAACACACTATTTATGCCCAAGGGATAAAGCCCAACCCTGCCAAAATCAAGGAAATCACCAGCATGCCGCCCCCCATTGATGTGGGCCAAGTGCAAAAATTCCTAGGCATGGTTGCCTACGTGCGCAAGTTCATCCCCAACTGCAGAGAACTAATTGCACCTCTCACTGAGCTCCTCAATACCAAACAGCGCTTTAATTGGACCCCCATCAGAGATTGAGCCTTTGAGACGTTGAAGCAAAGACTCACAACAGCACCAGTACTGCAGTTCCCCAATCAAAACTGACAGTACAAACTTGAGACCAATGCCTCTGACAGAGCCATAGGGGGCGTGCTAAGGGTAGAAACTGACTATGGCATCTTCCTCCCCGTGGCATATGATTCCAGAAAACTTAATGACTCAGAACAACACTACCCCATCCATGATAAAGAATTGGCAGCCATTGTACACTGCGTCAAGAAGTGGCGCTGTTACTTGGAAGGTGCTACCTTCCCACCCTGCGTTCTGACGGACCACAAGTCACTTCAGTACTTCAACACACAGTCCCACTTGACACACCGCCAAGCAGGATGGGTGGAGCACCTATCCCCTTACCAGTTACGCATTGAGTACAAGCCTGGGAAGGAACTTGTCACAGCTGACGCTCTTTTGCGACTCTAAGTAGCTTCCATCACTGGGGACAATGGTTTGGATCCAGATTAGCCCATGCTCTACCTTTGCCCTGAGGTGACTTGCTACAAGGGCCTTAACTCAGTAACCATCTTCAAGTTGAAGGACAACAAAAGTCAGTTCACCACCAATGCTGGTAATGTCTGCTGCCAGGCAGAGACAGGTGAAAAGACGCCTTACATTCCCACCACGCAACAAGGGGACACAATATTGCACTACCACCAAACCCTGGGTCACATCAGAGGGCGTAACCTCTTTGAGATCATGAAACAGAAGGTTTGGTGGCCGCACATGCACCAAGACATCTTGGACCTCCTCAAAACGTGCATGTTGTACAAAAAGAACACGTCCAAACCTACACCCCCCAAGTCTGTCCTGCTCATCAAGGCCATAGAACCCTTCGAGCAGTGGGCCCTTGACATTGTGGGGCCACTCCCTGAAGACAGACTAGGGAAGAAGTATATTATCACTGCCATCAACTACTTCACTTGCTGGCCAGTGGCCTGGGCAACAGCCAACCACACCACTACCACCATTACCTGCTTTATTGGCAAGGAAATTGTGGCCCGCTTTGGGCAACCCAAACGTCTCATCACAGATGGCAATCCCAAACTAGTTGGGCATATCATGAAGGCATACTGCGCCAAGAACACACTCCAACATATAGTTATAACCCCCTAACATCCTCAAGCCAATGGACGCGTGGAACAGTTAAATGGCTCACTGGCTCAACTGCTTGCCAAGCTCTCACAAGAGCACCCCAACACTGCGTGGACTGAACACCTGCCCACCGCTCTACTCATCCTTTGAGCAAGGATCAACCAGGGCACGGGGTTTAGCCCCAGTACCCTGGCCTTCAGAACACCTGACAGCCTGATAGGGGTTGAACAGGGAAAGCTATGGTCCAAGGTCCCCAACAAGCCTCCCCTAATAACAACCCCGTCCCTGAATCAATGGCGTGCCAAAGCCCAGGAAATTGAACACAAGCAGATTGCAGGAGGAACAAAGTCCTTGAAGCTAGATATGCCGTAGGTGACCCCGTCTATACCCTCAATCCCAATTCTTTCAAGTTGGAACCCAACCACCTAGGGCCCTTCAAGATAGCTGCTGTCTACAACAACCATACCTACCAACTTGAATATGCCCAAGGAAACACCAAGAAGCTTCACCATGATTGCTTGCACCCCTGCTGCGCTATCCCCACACAAAGGTTGTTTGTGTGGACCTTCCCAGACCTTCCGCAGACTCCAGTCCTGGTGTCTGACAACAAGTAGGGGAAAAGGGGGGTGTTGCAACCAAGTTTTCAGACTTGCCTGTTAACATATCTTACAATATACAGGGGGCGCTCAATGAGCCGCCCTTTGACATATCTAACATTATGGATTAATCTGATGGTAATATCAAATGGGGTAATTTGTCCTAATTAGGAGCGCTGCCAATTTGACTTGCTGATTCCCACACAAGTTATTCCTTGGCTCCAAACCTTACATGGAACTTCCCACTATGCCACCCCCTTGTGGCCTTGTGGCTTTCCCCATATAGTATATTAATCACAATATTCTACAATAAACAATACCTTATTCTTATTATTCTGTCCTTTCTATTGGACTGTTGTCTTCCCCAATTCCAAATACTGAATCCTCATTGGTTCAGTTGCAATAGGGATATAAGGTATGGTGGTTCCATCAGTCAATTTATGGTGTAAGGTTCTGTATTTGTCTGCAAATAAGTGCTTGTTCTTGATGACTTTTTCCTTTTTAATGTCAGTGGTCCCAGGGGGAAACCCTTGTCCTTTGTTTGGAGTAACAAGAGAGGCCAGTCTGGGTTGAGGATATTTTTGCCTCTTGTGGCTATAACATACAAGCGTGAGAGTGCATCTGCCATGTCAAGTTCCACACCAGGTTTGTACTGTATGGTCATGTTGAATCTTTCCAGGAGTTTCATCCATTATGCTTGTTGGTGGGAGAGGTTTGCCTGGGTTTTAAAGTATATAGGTGATTTGTGGTTGGTCAGAGCTGTAAACTCCTCCTGGCGTTCCAAATAACAACATTATTTGACCATGCAATGCACTATGGCCAGCAATTCTTTGTTGTGTATAGGTTATCAGCATTCACTGTCTGTAAGTTTGCGTGATTTGTAAGCTACAGACAGGAAGTTGCCATTGTTGTTCTTGATTTGTAGTAATCCTCTAATGGACATGTCAGAAGCTGCTGTTTCCATTTGATACTCCCCATTGTGTTTGGGGTATTGTAGGATAGGTTTGGTGGTGAGTTTCTCCTTAAGACATCTGAAGAAGAGGTCATGTTGGGGTTCCATACAAATTTGGATTTGGCGCCAGTTATGGCAGACAGAGGCGCAGTCAGGACGCCACAGTCAGGAATGAACTGTTGTACATAGGCAACCATTCCCAGGAATGTGCGGAGCTCTGACTTGTCTTTTGGAGGTGGCATCTTGTAAATGGCCTGAATTTTCTGACCATTGGGTTTGATACCGTCTTTCAAGACTATGTGTCCCAGGAAGGGAAGCTGTTTGCAGAAGAACTGGCATTTGGAGGACTTAGCTAGCAGTTTGTGTTGTACCAGGGTGGCAAGCACTGATTCCAGGTCCTTGTGATGCTGTTCCACCAAAGGGCTGTAAAAAATGATATCATACATATATACTAGGGCATGTTTGCCAATGTTGGGAGTGAACACCTCATTAATGAAAGTCACAAAGATTGAAGGTGTGTTTGTCATTCCAAAATTAAGCACCACATACTTGTATGATCTGTTTTGGTGCAGAAGGCTGTTTTGGATATATCTTCTTCCTTGATGCGGATTTGGTTGTAGCCTGCAGTTAGGTCAATTTTGGAGAACACAGTGGCGCCTCCCAGGCCATCAAAGAGGCTGTCAATAAGTGGTAGTGGGTAACAATACTTGATGGTAACTTCATTGAGGGCTTGGTATCCATGACAAATTGGAGAGTGCTGTCTTTATTTGCCACACAGAATACAGTGGCACCAAAAGGAGATTTGAGGGGAAGATAAGTCATTTCTCAAGTGCCTCCTTGAGATAGGCATGTAGGGTGTTGTTTTTGTTTAGAGTGAGCCAGTAGATGGGTCGTGCTTTGGGTACTGCTCCCTTGAGTTGGATGTAGTGTTGAATGTGCTTCTCAGGCAATAGTCCTGGTAGCGCTTCTTTGAAGATTTCAGGATGGCAGCCCACAATTTTGTGGTCCTGAGGCGTGGAGGTATCCTGGTGGTCTTTGAAGTGTATGATCTTGTACTGGCAGGAGTCCCAGTCAATTGACTTCATGTCTTTCTTTTTGTTCTGGGTCTCTGTGATACGTACAAAGACGTGGTTGTGTAGCAGTTAGTCCAAGGAGTCAGAGTAGATCTGGTGGTTGATGCCTTCACGCTTGATGGTCAACACAGAGGTTGCCCAGTCTACGTGAGGGTTGTTTTTCTGTAACCAGTCTAGTCCCAGTACAATGTCAAACTTAGGAAAGTCAATGACAGGACCTTGGATGGTGGAGTGTAGGGTCTCAAGCATGACAGAGAAGGGGGTGGTTTCCCTTGTCACGGCAATGTGATGTTCATTAGATAAGACCATGTTTTAATCCACAAAGAATCAGTGGCCAGCTTGAACTTTTCTACAAAGCTGCTGTTGACTAGGGTTTGGTCTGCGTCTGATTCCAGGAGTGCTGAGCCTGTGTAACTGCAAAAGCGGAAAGAATAGGACATCAATTTATTGGTATGTCTGGTGATAATGTAAAGTACTGGGTCTTCTGAGGGCACTTGGATCATTGGGAATTGGTCCACATCCTTGGGGCAATACTCATTGTTGGACGAGTTGGAAATGGTGCAGGGAGAGATTGGCTTGCTTAATGCTCTCCCTGGGCTTTCCCCTTATTGTGATTGTCTTGTGTGGTAGTGATACAGAAATGAGTACAATTTGACCATCCATTGTTCCTGTTTCTGTGCCCATTTGAGCCTGTAGGATTATGGTTTGATCTGTTGTTGTTCCCAGGAGGCGGGCAACTGGAGCGCCCAGTCAAGTGAGAATCTTTGGGTCTTTCTCTCTTCCCAGTTTGCGCTTTTTGAAGAGCGTTAGATATTTTCTCTGCCTTCTCAGCTTTGCAATATAGGATCTGCAGATTGGTTACTTGGTCCAGGTTGATGTGTCTCATTATGTGTGACTTGAGTGTAGGGTCTTGCCCATAATGATGCAAGGTTATAAACTAAAGCTTGTAAAGCATTAGGATTAAGATTCAGAAGGTATAAAAAGGTAGGAACTGTCTGTAATATGATTTTACAGAATCCTGCTAAGAACCTATACTGGGTTACAAAAGGAGTGATAGAGTTTAAGAGCCCTAAACAAAGAAGATAAAACAAGGTATTTAATAATGAACAATTAGTAACTAAGGGAATGTTGATATTGGGATACTCTTCATCAGCAAACTGGTACATATAACTATTAAAAGATTCCTTAAGGGAAAATAATGGGTCATTATTTTAGAGATTAGGCCATTTTCTAATGCACATGCTGCTCAAGTCGCAGCATAACACAGTTCGATTTTGAAAAAGTAACTAATTACACAATTTATATTTAAAACATTAATAACTCAATGAAAAATTAATATTTTTTCACACTGTAAACTATCAAAATGAAGCTAAGAATCTTATCTTTCTTTTGGTGTAAAAAATTTAATATGTATACTATGCTCAATATTAAAGCGAAAGTAATTTAAAAGAGCATAATCCAGATTTTATTATATGATTATATCTAATGATATAAAGTAGATCACTTCAAAGCTAATAAATACTCTTTTTTGAATACACAACAGATGTTTTTTATTTGATGAAATTAAAGATAAGATTGAGAGCTTTATTTTCGCATTTTATTTTATTTAAAAAGCTCAATTCTCTAGGATTTTATGATAGTTTGAAGTTAGGATGTTTTTATCACTGTTTAGATTGATTTTAAGGTTCAAGTGAGCTTCAAACCTCAAATTGAGCATTCTCTAAATGGAATTCTTTAATATTTTATCATTTAAAAATATGCGGAAGAGTTACAATTAACTGAATACATCATTTTAATTGATTTGCATTGATTATAAAGAGGATATGATGTAATAATAATGCTTAGCTGCTTCACATATATCACTTGTGCATGAAAACTGGGTATTTAATTAATTTCTGCAAACATAAATTCAAGTTCAAACTATAATAAAAGCTATCACACCATTTTTTTCAGAATGGTGTCATTTAGCTTGGTATATAAGAGCTAAAGTACCACAAAGCTTCTAATCCAAATAACCCAATTCAAAGACCACATTCTGATCATAACTACTCCATCATTAAGGCACACATCAAAGATCTGACCTAATTACAGATTCAAAATACTACCATGTCCTCAGTTAAATTTACTTCTTCCATGCTACCCTTTTTTTCCTTGGGAGCTTCAACAAAAAGAGAGAGAATTGCAATGTTAAAAAAGGCATTCCTCTTTATTGCTGGTGATGATCTTGATAATTTCATCAAGCACTTCCTTACTCAAACTGAATTTGGGAAAGCTCAGTTCCTGCCAACTATTCAAAATCAAAAAGGCAATGAGTTCATTGAAAACTTAAAGGATCTCATGAAATCTTCTCCCCAAAAACATCTCCCAGCCTTGCGATCTCTGGTTACTTCCAGTTACTCTTTAAAAGAGCTTAATGATATGGGGTTTAATATAACCAAAAGTGAGTTTGAATACTCAAGAAAAATAAATAAAAATAAAAATGTAAGCTTAAACAAAAAAAGCCAAAAAATAATAACTATTCATTAAAAAAAGAAATAACTAAAAAAATAATTAAAAAATTGCTGGAAAATTCTTTTGAAACAAGCCAGTTTACAAAAAAAGTGCCTGAAAAAATTTATAAAGATATAGAAAAAGAGATGAGTAATTACTCAACTGAAATTAAATACTCTCTACTTAAAACAAAAAAAGAAATATATGAAAATATGAAAATAAAAAATGAAATTTCAGTTTCAATTTCCACTTACTATAAATTAATCCCTAAAAATATAATAAAAAGTAAAAAACAAACCGATATGTGCAATATTTGTAATTTAAAAAATTCACTAGAAAAAAAGAAGGAAGAATGTGAAAGTAAAAACTTACCATTACCAGAATCTATAGACAATGACTTAAAGACTATTAATCAGCACCAAGACTTTTATGTTCATCAAAATTGTGAATATAAAAAAGATATTAATGAACTAGATGATGAGTCTTGTGTTGTAGTTATAGATTATAAAGAAAACTTAAAGGTTGGAGGTGGTCCAATTGAGACCAATAATTGTTTTTATTCAAAAAAACCAATCTCATTATTAGGGTTTGCATTAGTTTTTAAAGAAAACAATAAAATTAAATATGAATATCATGATTTTTTGTCTCAAATATTATCACATGATTCTTTATTTTCAGGTGAATGTCTAATAAGTCTTCTTAAATTAGATAGATTTAAAAAAATAAAAAATATAAAAGTATGGACAGATAATGGAAATCATTTTAGATCATATGAATTTTTATATTACTTATTTAAAGAGGCACCTAAATATATTAAGGGTTCCATAAAATATAACCGTTTTGTTGAATGCCATGGAAAAAGCATTGTTGATGGTCACTTTGGTGTAATATCAAAAATTTTAAAGGAAAAAGAAAATGTACTTTATATTAACAACATTAATGATCTAAAAAATATTTGTGAGAAAGAAGAAAGAAGAAAAGAATTATACAATTCATCTTTAACTGGTTCAATTGTTTCCCAAAAAGCATTTTTTTATATTTATGAAAGGAAATTTAGGCCTATAAAAAGAGAGCTTGAAGTTAAAAATCTGCGCATTAATCTTTCATATTTGATGAAAGATGGGAAGTTATATACTTCACCTTTAACATTTGAAAGCTTCTCAGAATATTCTGAGATATTTTATCATTTGAAATCATGTGATGATACTAGAGAAACAAAAATATCAGAAGATGCTAGTAGTGTATTGGGGCAAGTTCATGAAGTAGGGCAGCTTACTAGAGGGTGTATTTTAAATAGAGTTATCAGTCTTTCAAAAACAACAACCTTTTTTTCTGAAACAAACTAAGAATATTTATGATGAGCCAAAGATAGGGTAATAGCATTTATAGCTTTGGGGCTGCTATTACTCTCCCATGCAACTCATCATAAATATTTTTGGTTTGTAGTAGCACTTAAGATATTTTCAGTAGTACTATAAGTTGCAATTTTCAATTATAAAATCAATGAATTATTTTTTAAAAAATCACCCAAGCCCAAGATCAATTAAATATTTGGGATTGATTGTATTTTACTCTTTCTGAATAATTTGAATATGAATAATGTGATTAAGTTATAAAATAACCAATCTGGCGCCTAGGCATAACAAGAAAAATAATGTCCCAATGGATACAACAAGCCTAAGGCTTGCTGTTTTACAACTTCCATTTATTCAAGAAAAGAAAAGACAAAATTTTAAAATGAATTAGTAAAAATGTATAAATTTCTAAAAATCAATATCTCAAGTTAAAAATTGATAAAGATTTGAAGGGTAGAAATCACTTAGAATTTTGGCTTAAAGCCTACTCTTCACAAGCTCTTTATTATATAGGCGCGTTTTCAGTTGTAAAAATGATAGGCATAATGGAAACAGCCAAGAAAAAAGAGCAACTGGAAACATCTGAACAAGGAACCTGGAGGATTAGGGGGAATAAAGCCAGTATAGACCACAGATCAGCAATGTGAAACTGGGAAAGGTGACAACAACGTAACCAGGAGTTTTGAAGTATAAAATAAAATCAGAAATATTCTAACTTTAAAATAGGAATATATAAGTTAATAGAATAGCTGGGAAAAAGAAAGACAATGACAACAACAGCAATTTGAACATGAATTGATGTAAAACAAGGTAATCAAGTTTAAAATACTTAATTATTAACTACTTACTTTAAAATTTCAACATTAAAAAATAAAGAAAGATTTAGCAGTTCAAAAACAACCAAATACAAAGCTAAAAAGCCTGCCCTTTGGGGCAGGGCATGACACTTGAGTGTGTTGTAGTACATGAGATGCGTGGCTGGAGTGTCAAACGCCATATCTGCAGGGGCACATAGGCGTAATTCTTCATAAGTGTGTGTGAGTTTCTTTACAGTGACTTTCTGGATCAGGTTCTTCACTTGGCAGATAATCATGAGGGTGGTGTCCTTCAATACAAAACGCACCAAGAAATCTTGTTTAAAAGTGACCCAGTCTTTCACAGTATGATCTTTGTGCCACTTGTTGCACCAGCTATCAGCGCCATGTGTGAGTTGGATGGATATTTCTGCAATCCAAAAGAGTTGTGGGCATTTCATCTGCGCTAGTTTACTTTGGGCAGATTGGATCCAAGCTGTGGTGTTATTGTCGCTGGCTCCAGAAAATGGTTCAAGGGCGGCACTCCAAAGTTGTTGGGCCATGTATGCAGGCATGGTTCCTTTTTCTGCTGTAGCGCGGGATGGGATGATAGGTGCTTGGAAGAATCCCTGTGCCAACAGAGTATTGAAGGCGGGGACTGGTAAAAGCATGTTCTGGTACAGGAAAAATACTTCTGGTATTGTGGTACCTGGCGGGTATGGCGTCCAATCTAGTGGGAGGCCAGACATGATTATATCAAGGATTTGTTGACCACAGCAAGTATGGGCAACAGGTAGAATTTTGAGAGATAAGGTAGGATGGGAAACCTAGCTGTGCTAACAATGTTGTAACTGTGCTGTTTTAACAGAGTTACAAGGGGAAAAATATTTAGAAGCTAGATAATAATCTTTATTGTGAGATGAAGATTATATAGTAATTGTGAATCAAGGATTAGAGGAACATGATTGTGCTGATCACACAGCTGGATGGTGAAGGGGATGGCTTGATCCTGGTAATGAGTCAAGAACCAAAACAAGGTATCCACTGTAAAGGATAATCTTTTGTTAATGTTGTTGGATTTGGAAATTCAAGTTAACTTCCTAGTTTGGCTTTGAGTGACTGGGTAATTGGATCGCGGGTCACAAACCCGCTTACTCAGAACCTGGCTGGCGGGTTGAGCCTGCTGTTTTGACATTTATTTCTTTATATTTTGCATAAATCATATTATTGTGTTTATATTTGTTTTTTGTCTCATTAGAATTTTAATTTTTATGGTAATAAAAAATATATTTATTAGTGAAGAGTGTAAATTACATAGTAAAATGAGAACTAATTGTTTTTCTCCTTATTATTATTCAAAGGTATGGTTTTTATTACATTTTTGGGTTCTCTTGGATCACTTTAGTATACCTTAATTGTATAGTTTAATTTTTTCATATTGAAAGTTTTTGGTTCATCAATATATGTTAATTAAAAAACTGTCAACTTCCAGTAGCTGATCAGGCAAAAAGCTGAATTCTCACTTTACTTATTAAATCAGTCACCAGGGAGTAAAGCATCAAGGAGTTGATTTTACCACAGTTGCCTCATATTCTGAAGAAATCTGCATCAACTATGACAGTGATCATCAACAAAAATGATATAATCAGAGAACAAAATTGGTTCAGTCACAAAAGTGATAAGTTTAAACATGAAACAACTCCTTTTCTGTTTGAAAATATATATTATTTTTAGGACTCAAAATGGAAAATAGTGGATTTCAGGATGGAAATCTTCCAAAATCTATTCAGGGAACTACAGCATTATTTTCAATTTATGTGCTTCTAAATTTGAGCATTTGTGCCTTAGGAAATGTCTCAAATAGGGCCACATACTTAAATAAAATTAATTCTCTGGAAATTCTTTGTTTTTCTGTATTTAATATAACTTTATTTTATTTTTGTTTACAATGAGTTTCACAAGTGAAGATAACTTTGGTATTGTTGAATAGCAGTACCAGGAGCAACTTCAAGCTCAGGCTGCTGATCAAAGGAGCACAACTGTCATGGTTCTTGTATATACTCAATTCAACTTAAGTTGTAAAGAGGCCAAGTTGTATGTGTCACCAGGCCCATCTATGGGTGGCTTTTTTGACAGCCAGTATGGTGACCCCCAAGACCAGGCCCAACCTGATCCCATGCCACATGTAGAAACCCAGGCAACTGTTGTCCCCTCCACTTTAATTCAACTGTTCTGCAGCAATTCAGGCCAATAAATTGAAGCTGAACCTAATTTGGGTACCAGTATGGCAAGTGTGTCCCCAAGTGTTGTAACATCTACAATTACTCCCTCTTGGAAAGCAATTCCCTGAGTGATTTCCCGTCTAATCACTAAGTTGATAGCACTCTTATCAGCTGCCCATCTTATAGAGGATCAAACCTTTTGAATCCTAAATGGAACCTTACCTGGACTAGCCCCATGACTACCATGACATACATGGACAGTATGTAGCTTCTCATGATAGTATATAATACTCTAAACTCATATCAATAAAGTATTGTTCTCTTCTTAATTACCCCCTTTATTTTATTTTATATACTTCTAAAAAGTATATACACAGCATAATATAGCTGTATATGAGTTCTAGTGTAATTTTTCTTTTAAAAGCAAAAAATTTTCTTTAGGGAACATCTAATTTAAGCATCTTTTTATTATCTAGCTTATGATTTCTATTTCAATATAAATTTCTTAGGGTCTTTTAAGTCTAGTAGAAGTTTTTGAAATGTACATTTTTAAATTAAAAAGTGTATGGTTTTGGTTTCAAGGTTAACTTCCAGAAAATCAGTTTTTCACTTTGATCTTTGCACTTTGTTACTGTTTAGTGTATGTTTGGGCTATTGTTTTCCCTTGGTTTATCCTTGGGTAGAATTGTGATGCCTTTTTTGTGATATGAAGTTGTAATATTTTACTAGAGCCTATTTTAGACAGTTTTACATTAATTTGATTTCCATGTCTAAGCAGGGTTAGTGAAATTGAATTTTTCATTGATTTTAGTCATAGTGGAGCTTTTTGATCTGGGTTGAGTTGTCCTAGTTTCTTACTATATATTCAATTCAGATTCCAAATCTCACGAGTAATTTTTGTCTTTACTAGTGACTATCATTTGAAATTTGGTTCTTGGATTTGACAATCCCGCGATTTTAAAAAACATAGTAAACTTAATGAAAATGGTTGATGGATTTGAACACTTCAAATCTGGTTCTGGTTGATTCATTTCATCTATTTGAAAAATGCAGCATAGCTTGAAATTTGCAAAGTGTCCATAAGATCCCACAATTTGAAGTGTTCAAATAAAATACAAATAAATCAATTCAATCAAAAAAGCCAAACCACAAATGTCATTCAAAATTTGGTCGTAGGATTTGACAATCCCATATTTTTCCCAACAGGTTCTGAATCTACAGTATTCCAAAATGATATTGAAAAAAATATTTTTGTCTGTAATATTTTTACTTTTATGTCTTTTTTAAAGCAAAACGATTGAAAGTATCCAAAACTACAGGGGGAATGCTATGATAGAATTAAAAAATTCTATCAAGCAAACTTTTTAACTTTGAACTTTTTAAATATCAAACTTATCCTCAGCTGATAAATTGCAATGGATACTTCAGGTTACATCATTATAATGCCTTAAGCGTTATCTATAAGTTGTCACAGCCATGATTTTGAAAAAAGTCTCAATTCTACATTGGCAGTCCTATGAACAAAACAGCTCTATTTTTGATATCACATTTTTTGTGTCAGCTGCAGTTTACAGCTGCCTTTTAAAATATATAATATGATAAGCCTTCAGCCATTTGATTATTACCTGTTTTTCCTTATACTACTGCTTGGTAGCACATGAGATATGTTTTATATAGAAATGGAGAGTAGGCATAATAACCTTTCAAATGGATAGCTAACAAATAACCAATTTTTAAATCACCTTATACTCTATGGACAGTCGAGAACCCAAAAGGCACAGCATCATTATAAACCCTAAATCAAATCAAATATGTATCAAGAGTTATCCCAAGTGGGCAAAACATACCCTTGCCTTTGGCTAATGGAAGAAAGACCAGTTCAAGCCTTGACTTGACATCCGTTCATGACAATCGTGTCCGACTCTAACCGAGCAAGGTATAATGCTGGACACATTAAGTCATCATTAAAGGCATCTGTTGGAACGACTTTCTACATGAGTGCTCTCCAAGCATCCATGGCAGATGCCAAAGGGACTTTCACCCTAAACATCGAAAATAGTATTTAACCCCAAGTACCTTCATGAAAGGCTTCCAATGGAGAGCGATCTTATAATCATTGTTATTTATTTTACTATTATTATTATAGGCATTGCCTTTTTTGTTTTATACTATTACATCAGCGAAAGAAAGGAAGTAGAAGTTCGCGTGCTGGAAAGGATAAACCAACAGAAGGCCATTGAGACCCTGGTTAGTAATGTCGCCAAGCAATTCGCTAGTCTAGTTAACCTTCCAATAAGAAGAGCCCAATTTCGCCAAAAAGGCTTAGTTCAAGTGATATCCTGGCTGCTCCTTTTAGGAATTCTCGGCTCCTTGGGAGGAGTGATAGCGGGAAGCTTTTTAGACAAAGACAATCCCATTGATTCAAAAAAACGCCTTAAAGTTGGTGCATTCCTATATGTTTTATGTTTAAACCTCTATTTCATTATGAGACAGTACGTCTATTACACCAAGCAAGCGTTTACACATTCTCATGATGCAAGATTTCAAGCTTTACGATACACCAATTTCAACCGGTTTGAAAAGTCTTGGGCAAACTACATGCAGCTAGCTGTTCTGGGACTTGAATTCATTCAGCTACTTTCCTTCCCTCTGCAAGATATAATCGCCTACTTATCTTCTCAAGAAACCCATGAGATGTCCAGTGCTGGTGCAGCTCTTTCTCTTGCTTCGCTATTACCAAATATTTCCGTTAAATTCTATTACGTTCAGTTTTGGACTTGTATGGGAGTTGTACTCTTTTCTGTGCTGGTTTCTTTAGCGATCCACCTGTATAATGACAAATTCATACCTGGTATATCTCTTTTCTGGGTTTCGCATCTTGTCCCTGTTGTGGTAAGTTTCTTTAAGTCGATAGTTTAATTTAAATATTGATGCTGACTCAGCCTGATAAGCTTACCAGAGTATTTTTTCTAAAAAACTCTGGTGCTTAAATTTGACCACTTAAACTCGTAAACTTTGTTAAAGCTACAACATCAAGCCAAATCAAAACTAACCTTTAATTTCTTGCTTCCTTCCTACAAAGCATGTCGCTTATCTCCCCATTCTCGTAAGATTTTTCTTTTATTAATTGTGTTATGTTATTTTTATAATGAGAGCTCTCTTGATCTTTCCAAGATAAGTATAGGCTTATGGTTACTTATATTAGAACGCTACTTATAAAATTTTTAAATTTGCTTCTAAGGTTACCTTTATCGACTCCGTAGCCTGCCTGTTAGTAGATGAAAATTCTAGTAAACTGGGCTCTAGATCCCAGCTTCTCAAATGTTCCCAACAAGATGTTTCACTCCAGCTTTACTTGTGGCTCTCACTCCTTGGGTTCACTCTTGCATATCTCCTCCTGACAGTGTTTGTAACTTCGTATGAGCGAAAACCCCTAGAGGGAGATATTGAATTTAAATCCAAAGGTGTTGCGTTCATGAAAAACATGAGTATGTGGTTTTAATATGAATGCTTACTTACTCTTCAAGGTTTGCTTCTAACGATTGATTTTTCTTTGACTCCCATCGAGTATTCTCGAGTGAAAGGAATTCTTTCAGTTGTCATCCTTACAGCTGTCGTTATTTATTCTCTTCATTCCCGTCCCTGCTACGTAAGCCAAGTAAGAATAAACATTTACTAATCAAACATCACCTCATGCCTTTTACACTATTCTAACGGCCTTTAGATCAACTTCTGGAGGACGGTCGGATATTGCTGCATTTTATGGTCTGCTCTTCCCGGTGCTATACTAGATCCTTCAAGCTTAAAGATCGTCCCTATAATTTTGTTAATTCTAGGAGGCTGGGTTGTGATCTTACTCCTTAGCCTTGCCGGAAGATATTGTGCTCATACAAACCTTACAATCCCTCCTTCCATTTCGCAAGATAACTGTCCTTCAAACCCTCCCAGGGAATCCGGCAGGCTTGGAAAGCCCTACCCAACCACTTTTTCAGCCCTTCACATGCCAGAATACGACTTAAATGGCGCTGGCTCTCGAGCTCCTTCCACTCCCTTCGTATATTAATCTAATAGCTGCTTTAAATAATCTCCAAATTACATGTACAATAAACACCATTACTGTCATTTACGCTCGGGTATTTTAAAATCCAACAGAGCTTGGGATGGCTAAAGCTTGGTTTTTTGCAGCAATAAAATCACAGTTTATTCCCAAAGGCTTGTCTTATAAAGGCATTTTTTCTAAACAACAGTATCAAAAGCGATTTGATAAATTTATTAAATAATCTAGAGGAAACATATTATCCTAAAGGCATGAAAGCTTTGGCATCATTTCATGTCTCTTAAAACTTAAAGATGGTGGAGTTTCAAATGTGCACAGGAACTGCCCATATAGATAATCAAACATTGATCCAATCAGCCGATGCAGATCCGTGATGGGTAAAAGGCTTGTATCATGGTACTGAACCAAATGGGAAAATGATCCAATTCCAGTACATTTAAGGGTCCCGTGCTTGACACGACAACAATATCTAGGCCAACTCATGATCACTTCTGGAATCAAACTGTAACCCACTATCAGGATCTACTTCAGGAATGGCCTACTCTAGTGCCAAGAGTAGGCCTCATATAAGCAACATTATAAAAGAAATGCAATTCTGATTAAAATGCCTGAGGGGTTGTATGGTGAAGGGATATGACTTACGTTGTGTTGGGCTAATTAAAATGTTATCCAAGAGGACACACAGGAGATCTTCATAAAAAAAAATTTGAGGGCCATTCTAGCCAAGGGTCAGCCTTAAGGGATGAGTAGGGCTAGTTATCTCAAGGCCCAGGAGTTATAATCTCATAAGAAATCTTCCTGCTAGTGAGGAAGATGCACCAAAGTCAATATATAATCAGATGAGAAGGTTGATGAGCTTGTCATTTTTATTATAAAAGTGAACAACATATAGGGTGCCAAGATTTCACATCTTGGGAGATTGATCTTTGTTGTTATTATTCATCAGGGGTTTGAAAGGGGATTGTATGGGGACAATCCTATGCTACCAATCAGGGCCAACTATATAATGGGCTGGTGTCTCTTTGTCTAACTCAGGGGAGATAACACATGACTGCAAGTATTGACAAGGCTTTGCCCAATAATTGGATACTCTGACTACTAGCTGCAACTAGTAGTGATACTTGGACAATAGAGTATATCTTCTTCTCTATTGTGATATATTGATTCTGCTCAATCTCTGATTAGGAGATCACTTTATATAGGATGTTTAAGCCCTCTTTCCAGGATTATCATCTGGCGCTTCTAACTCTTATTGGCCAGTCCAAATTCCCCAGACTTCCAATTCCAGCCCCCAGAGTTAGGCATTCATGTCATGCTGACATGAGATTACAACTAATTGTCGGACCTCATGTATACATAACAGGGTCCTGGCAGCATCTTTTCCAATGCTCTACAACTTTGAAAACCAGTTACCCATTTGAATGGGTCCTGCCTTATAGGATATTTGACTTTCTGTATAGGGATGAATTTCTGGAATATTTCTCAGATGTAGGAAGTTTTAGCAGTGGCGCGTCCCATGGGAATTTCCCATCATGTTCCTGGACCCTCAATCTATTTAGCTTGTCATCAGCCAATCAGATATCTGTATCTGTAATATAGATCAGACTTCAGAGTAACAGCTTCCTGCCAATTATCCAAATTCATCATCAGAATCACATCAGCACTTTATCAAACCTTGATGGCAGATTGCTGCCTAGGCAATGGCAACCTATGTGCCATAAGAACAATGGTTCAGTTGACTCATAGACCTCAGAATTCCTGACACTAGCTTTAATTTTTTAGATTCATATATTTTTATTCTGTAACTTGAATTAAAAGTAGTCTTTAATTGTATAATGGCTTGGCTTTAAGTATGTATTACAGATGCAAAAACCTTAAGATATTGGTTAGATATATAAAATATAACAAACTTAGATATATATGTTTCTATTTTAAGGTATTATTGTAGCTGTGCTGTTGTCAAGCCTCCAGAATAATGTATTAAACTTGACCATTATTCCCCTTTGTTGATTGGTTAGACAATCAATTGTCATATAGCTGGCTTGATCGTAAAAAGCATCAACTTATCCATCCCTTAGTTTTGGCCAATTGATGGACTGATGATTACTCTGAAGATTGATCCTGATCCAAGACTAGGCCACATATTGGATTAGAACGGGTCCACAATCACAAAACGCCTAGCAGCCAATAAGATGAAGTGTTCAGGAACTTACTGGAAGATGATTATGCCTAAACATTTGCACCTGCAGATGCTTTGAAGCCTATGATTGATATAGAAGGTTGTTTAAGTGAATAATGCATGATGCAAAAACCCAAAGACAGGGTAACTAAACTTGCACATGCATAAACTGGAAAAAAGATGCTGCCAACACACTGGTGAAGTAAGCTGAGGCCCAGTAATCTATTAAAGTCCTATGCCAGACCAACATGGCTGCCTAACTCTGGGGGCTGAAGCTGGCAGTCTGGGGAACAGATAGACTGGCTAGCAAGAGTTAGATGCATCAGATATCTATCTGGCAAGAGGGCTTATCCACCCTATATAAGGAGCTCTCCTGATTAGAGATTGAGCAGAAAAAATATCACCCTTGGCTTAGAGATTGAAGATCTCTAAGTATAGTATCACTACTAGCCAATGCCTAGTAGTCAGTTGTATCCAGATAGAGCGTGCCGCCATCTATCTGCAGAACCATGTTTCTTCTCCTACAGCCTTTGGACTCTGCCAAGCCGTAGCCATATCCCAAGACCCAATCAATAGCTACAGACTGTCACCATACAGTCCCCTATCAACATATATAATACAATGTCCTCTAATAAAAACAATACATCAAGACCCCAAAATCTTGACAGTGGTGCTCACTATAAATACAAGCTCCCATTGGAGTCAAGTCAAGGTGCTGCCTTGCCTCTTTCCCACCCCAGCTTTGTTGATAAGTATGGGGGGTTGTATGGATACTAGTGACACCAAAAGGGACACTAGTCTCCGCTTGGCAATCACGCCACATAGAGCTGTTGAGCTCCAGGATGACTGCCTTCACCTGGACCGCATCAACCTTGCCATTATTCTTTAGAAGAGGTTTGTGCTATGCTAGGCGCACTCCTGCACGGTTGTTGACACAAGGGGGCCCAAAAGGAAGCAGAGTTCACTCTGTTTAGTTATAATACAAATGCCGCTGACCTCTGGACTGCTTATTGGCAGTACCAGGAGGCTAACAGTATGCAGATCAGCCAGTTACTGAACAAGGAAAAGGGGCGAGTCAAAGACTTCCTCTCTTACTTTGTTCACCCAAGCATTAAACACTTGCGGCAACTTGTTGCAAGGCAAAGCTTGGAGCTCATGGAGCTAGGGGCCAGCCGCAATGAATTGCAGGAAGCCCTCCTAGCCACCATCAATAAGTTGAATACCAGCTTTGAATAATTACAGGGTATTCTTAGGAACCTGTTCAAAACCACCAACCATGCCCACTTCAGAGTGGATGAGATAGTACAGCAATTCAACTCTTAAGTTGGGCAAATTGTTGCCAACTGCTTCAAAAGCACTGGCATCACTCCACAGTGGATCACCAACATGACAGACCACTGTATTAGCCTAACTCAAAGGGTCAATGAATTAGCCAAACATGCAACACTAAGTGGAGAGACTCCCAATGCAAATTCTATCTGTTGCATAATGGACACTGCTGACAAGAGAAGTACCAACTGGTATAATGAGTTGGTGGCATATGTCAACAAGCTGGCAAGCAAACTAGACAGTCTAATAAATGGTAAGTTCCCTCCCCAGTTAGGCAATTCTTCCCAGGAGCTTGCCTCAGAACCTCAAAAATGTTGCCTGTACCATGACACCTACGTGGACAACAAGAACAATCTTTGGGAGACCATCAAAAGTGTACGGGAACTGGCCAGCTTGCTTTATGAGGATCTTGAGTCTGCACGTGAACGTATCACTCACCTGGAGGAAGGACACATGAAGGACAAGAAACACCAGGATACAATTACTTCCATGGTTCTCATGCTGGAGGAAAATCACAGCAACCTCTTGGAACAAATGGTACAAGAACAATCTGCCAGAAAGGAGATGGAGCTCAAATTTGCTACAAGATTAAGCAAACTTGAGACACAGGCTTGTGGAGCAGACAGTAGCAGCTCTGGACAAGCTCTGTCCCCCCTTCCCGCTTCCTCCTCAGAACAGCAGAAGACTTCCTCTCCTGACTACTTCCACGAAGTAGGATCTGATTGTGAAAGCAATGGCTCTCAGTACACACACAATGTACCCATGGGCGTAGCAGCACTGCCTCCCCTCACACCCATGACTTCTACCAGACTTCCTTCTATTCCCACTAGAAGACCAGTGGCCACCCCAATAGAAGAGACTCTGGTACCCAACCACAAGTTCAAGCCATTGAACTTACCCAAATTCAATTGTAATGGAAATATTAGAACATTTGTACGGCTTTTTGAGATGTCTATAAGAGGGTCATTGGATCACATGAAGGCCACTACCCTCATCAATGCCCTGGACCCCGCCAGTGTAGACGTTATCATGCCTTGCCTACCACAAGAAGAGTGGACATACACAGACGCCAAGCAGGCAGTCATTGCCAAGTTTGGCAGCGAGATAAAACTCCAGGCCAGAAAGGCAGAGTTCAGCAATATTTCCTTTAAAAAATACAAGACTGTCTCCAAATTTTCCAACCGTTTCTATCACAAGGCTCAGATCCTCCTTGGAGCCGGAGTACTTTCCGACCTGGATTGCCACATCACTATGAGCAGAGCCTTACAACCCTATTGTGAGCTTGCCAACGTGATGTTCCCAGTCCTCAACCAGTCAAATGACACACAGAGAATCACTAGTTATCTTAGCAGACTTGGGTCACAGTTTGAAGCACCTAACAAGGGTCAGACAGGCAAAAGTTTTAATAACTTTAAGGAACACTCCCAAACCCCCAAGCTAACCAATTCCACGCCTGACTCAGATAAGCCCAAATGAGAAAATAAATCCTATTGCAATTCAGGCAACTGCAATAAGTGTGGAAAGCGAGGTCATTTTGCAGCGGACTGTTGAGGAGGAAAGCCTAGTCCCGCCTCTGTCAATGTAGTCACGGTAGCCAAACCTAGCAAACAGGGAATAGGGAAGGCGGGCCAGTAAAAAAATACTGTTCCCGCTGATCCCCTCCCTATTCCAAAAGATCCCAATCAAGGAACAGCCAGCCAGCGACCAGAGATTAGCCCTTTGGTCTTTATGCCTGCCAATAAAGAGACTACACCCATCCTGGCAAAGCCCACAGACACCCCCACGGCCATTGACCAGCCCCTCCCTGATCTCTTCCTACCAGAAAAGGACTTTGAGGAGGACTCTATTCACAAGCTAGTAGCAGACAACCTGTATGCAATCCCCACCCAAGGGAGAGGCCGCCCCAGGAAAATTGACGCCAACACAATAGAGACTGTCTCCAAGCCCTACGCCGCTCAAGTTCAGGAGGTATGTACTGGTTCTAACCCAAACGTGTCCAGCAACCTGCTGCCACTGAAAGGTGTACAATTCTCTATGCCACTAGAGACTATTGAAGCCAACTTCCCTGAGATTGGCTGGAGCCTCTGCCAGTATTTTGATACCCCAGGACCACTGGGTATCCACTTATTAAATCTCCAATCCAAATCTTATACCAAATGTACTTATGCTGATATTTCCGTGAACAAGGTAAAAGTATGGGCCATTATAGATAGTGGGGCCCCCATCAATATAGTCTCCACCCGCCTGGTGAAAAGACTGGGTCTGGCTCCAGACGTGGTCCACTCCAAGGTCTATGGTACTGCGGACATCCATACCACTACATCGGTTGGGGCATACAGCTCACTGCCAATGAGATTTGGGTCAATAGCGGTTTCTTTGCCTGCTGTAGTCTTGCCCAGTCAGAACTATGATATACTGATTGGGACGGCATTTCTTTGCAAATACAGTGTTAAACTAGACATGGAAGTGGACACCTTGACGCTTCTCAGTCAGACAATCCCACTATACTACTCTAAGGAGAAAATGCCTCCAAAAGAAACCAAGAGCATCCACTTGGCGTACAAGGACGGAGTGGTAGCAGTACCATATCATATCAAAGGGAAAAATGGCAAGTGGCTGCCTACGCAAATAAAGGAACACAAAGGCATTCCCCTACAGTCAAGGTCAACCTTCACGCTAAAGAGCGGCACCCAGATGGTCATCAACTCTGGGTTAACCCTAGACATACCTGAAGGGCTCTATGAGGAGATCCATCAGCCTTGGAGCTGCTCCCGTTTTGAACCATGTGTTGCCCCTGGAATTATCATTCCAGGACAACAGGAAATTCATGTTCTTTTGGCTAACTTACAGGAGTTTGACCTGAAGATCAAGATGCACCAAGTAGTTGCCTTTGTACACCTCCTCCCAGTTGTTGAAATAGATGAATTCCATTGCATTGGTGACTTCTCCGACATGGGGCTCCCAGACCAGGTTGAAGCCTCCGCCTATGAAACAACTCCCTTGGCTGACCTATCCTCCTTGCGAGAGGAAGAACACAAAAGGGCCAGCAAGATTTTCAAAAAATATCACTGCATTTTTGCAGAAGATGATTTTGATCTAGGATGCACTACATATGTCACCCATCACATTGACACTGGCAATCAGAAGCCCTCCTTTCCCAGACAGAACTGATTAAACACAGATTCTTGTGTTCCCCCAAAGGCATCATACTGATCCCTGGATGGACTTACATTCACCTCTTGCCCCTCAGTTGCCCGTCTGGAGACCCGAGTAGCCTGCTTAGGCAACTGCCCTTTGTCAGGTTCCTCAATAGGATGCTTTCCAGAGGAAGACACAGCATTCCCCTCCAACTGCTGGCCGTCTTCTTGTGTCCCCAATGGGGAAGGGTCTTCTAACCCCGTGAACGCTGATTCCAAGTCTCCATCTTGAAGTCCTCGGATTAACGCCTGTCTGGCCTTGAGCAGAAGGCTGTAGAACACCTTGCGCTCTTCTTTGGACATTTCCGCAATGTATTGCCTAGTGTCTGTCTTGCTAGTGTAGTTGGTGTAGTTTGAAGTATTGTCCATATGCAAAGGCCTCTGGTCTAGAGGAGAATATATGGTCAAGTCTAGCCAGGGGAAATGTCAAGCCTCCGGAATAATGTAATAAACTTGACCATTATTCCCCTTTGTTGATTGGTTAGACGGTCAATTGCCATATAGCTGGCAGGATTGTAAAAAGCATCAACTTATCCATCCCTTAGTTTTGGCCAATTGATGGACTGATGATTACTCCAAAGATTGATCCTGATCCAAGACTAGGCCACATATTGGATTAGACTGGGTCCACAATCACAAAATGCCTAGCAGCCAATAAGATGAAGTGTTCAGGAACTTACTGGAAGATGATTATGCCTAAACATTTTCACCTGCAGACGCTTCAAAGCCTATGACCAATATAGAAGATTGTTAAAGTGAATAATGCATGATGCAAAAACCCAAAGACAGGGAACTAAACTTGCACATGCATAAACTAGAAAAAAAGATGCCGCCAACACGCTGGTGAAGTAAGCTGAGGCCCGGTAATCAATTTTAGTCCCATGCTGACTGGCATGGCTGCCTAACTCTGGGGGCTGAAGCTAGCAGTCTGGGGAACAGATAGACTGGCTAGCAAGAGTTAGATGCATCAGATATCTATCTGGCAAGAGGGCTTATCCACCCTATATAAGGAGCTCTCCTGATTAGAGATTGAGCAGAAAAAATATCACCCTTGGCTTAGAGATTGAAGATCTCTAAGTATTGTATCACTACTAGTTGACGTCTAGTAGTCAGTTGTATCCAGATAGAGCGCGCCGCTGTCTATCTGCAGAACCGTGTTTCTTCTCCTACGGCCTTAGGACTCTGCCAAGCCGTAGCATTATCCAAAGACCCAATTGGTAGCTACAGACTGTTGCCATACAGTCCCCTATCAACATATATTACCCAATGTCTTCTAATAAAAACAATACCTCAAGAACCCAAAATCTTGAAAGCTGTTTTGGCGGAGTTACAAGGGAAAAATATTTAGAAACTAGATAATATTCTTTATTGAGAGATAATGATCATATAGTTAATGTGAGCCATGGGTAACAGGAACATGATTGTATAGATCACACAGTGGGATGGTGAAGGGGGTGGCTTGATCCTGGTAATGAGTCAAGCACCAAAACAAGGTATCCATCATAAGGAATCATCATTTGCCATGTTGTTGAATATGAAAATTTGAGTCAATTTCCTAGTCTGGCTTTGAGTGACTGGATAATTGGATTGTAGGTCACAAACCTGCTTACTCAGAACCTTGCTGGCGGGTCAAGCCTGCTGTTTCAACATCCCCCTGACTGAAGGTCAGCCTCCTCTGGGGGCAGGTTGTCAGGGAGGTTGTTGGGAGCCCGGGCGCTGTTGCGCTTTTTGCATTATAGTGCCACAATTATTTGAGATTATAGGGCACAGGAAATTTGCTTGAATACAGTCATATGTGAGGATATGAGTAGTATTGTATCAGAAGAGCCAGGATTGAATGAAACCATGACTATTGTCTGTCAATGGCTTCTGATTGCGCAGAAGCACCTGAGGATTATGATAAGGTCAACCAGATTAAAGATATATGTTAAGGACAAGTCAAGATAAAAGCCTCTTTTTTATTTTGAGTGATTTATTCTTCTTATACCTTCTGCAAAGGTTAATCCCTGGGCTGCTAGCAATGTCTTTTAGGACATTCTAACATGCCCCTAATTTGGGTAATTGTTAATATAGTTTTGGTGCTTATAACATGTCAACCAATATAATATCTTTGTCTTCACCCAGCACAGGTGATCCTTAATGGCATGAAATAATTTAGTTACTTCAGGATCACTTCCTACTTCTCTGGCATACTCCAGGCATATTACTTATTAATATGATAAATATGGGAATTTGAGATGATGGGGAATCAAACCCAGTGCCTCGGAGCTTGATGTAAAAGTAAAGCAGTGCTTTGGCGCCTGCAATATTTGCTAGACGGCGCTGCGGCTCTTGCAATAATTTTTAGTTGGTGCTTGATGTAAAAGTAGTTTGGCTCTTTGGCACCTGCAATATTTGCTAGTCAGCGCTGCTGCGCTTGTGTATTTTTAAAGTGACGCGGCGGCAAATCATGTATCACTTAAATGCCGCAGCAGTGCTTATCATTGGCTAATTTAAGTTCCAGGTCAGCAGGCTACTGATGATCCAATATACATATTATTTATACTACCAATTTATGTTATTTGGTAGCTGCAATTCATATCTGCAAGCTCTTTCATAATTAGCATCATTGTATTTTGTACTACTGATTTACGGATTTGATTGTAGCAATCCCAATCTGTGAGCTCCATCATAATTGTCATCATTCCTTGGTCGAAATTCCCAATAGGCGCCATACTGGACTAACTGTTGTTCTGTGGTGGGTAGGACAGTCTTACATTATTTCTGTCTTGCTTGCAGGGTCTCAGGCAATTGTGGTGGAGGACCTTATCTTGCTTACGTTTTCTAAGCCCTTGCACAAGGTAAGTGTTGTTTTTTTTACCTTTAGGATGATGGCAGGGCTCAATTTCTCTGACTGTAATATGCTTTTATTCGTATTCAAGACCCAAACTTTGTTGCCAACCTCATGTCTGTTTTAGATGGGGACCAAGGTCTTTTGTAGGCGCTTGTTTTCTCTTTCTGCTTGATTGCTATTGGCCTGTATGAACTGAGGGTCTGAGCAGGATGGGACTTTGCTTGGTATTTCCAGCTTGGGTCCTGATAATGCTTGGATGATGCTGGGCTGTGTGCCATAAACTAGCTCAAAGGGGCTTTTCCCAGTGGATCTGTTCACACGAGTCTGACATACAAGTGGTGCAGTGGGTAATTGCTTATACCAGTCCTCAGGTCTCCCGGCAGTGAGTTTGGCCAAGGCTTGCACAAAACTGCCATTTAGCCATTCCACACATCCATTGGCCTGAGGGTGATAAGGTGTTGTTACCGTGTGCTTGACCCTGTTTTTGGTGAGGTAGACATTGGTATATTTAGATGTCAGTTCCTTGCCTCCATTGGTTATCAGGAGTTCTGGCTTTCCAAACTTACTGATGATTTCTTTTCCTATCAACTGCTGTACGTCATTGCCTGTATGTGTTTTTACTGCTTGTGCCACTGGCCATTGTGTGGCAAAGTCTATTGAAGTAATGATGTAATTCTTCTCATTATGTTCTCCTGTCATGGGTCCCATAATTTCTAGAACCCATACCTTGAAGGATAGTTGTGAACAAATAGGCAGTGCAGACTTAGGTGGGGTATCACTTCTTGCAAATTTCTCACACACTTTGCACTAGTAAATGACTTCTTGAAAGTCTTGGTAGAGGGTTGGCCACCAGGCCTTATGTATAAGGAATTCATAAAGTTTGCAGCTTTTTGTGTGCCCTAAGTCTCTATGGTAATGTAGGATGGTGTCAACTTGCTGATGTGTGGAAACATAAGGGATGGTGGTTTTGTTGGACATTTTTTAATGTAGGGTTCCATACATGTCTTTAAATAAGTGTTTGTTCTTAATGACTGTTTCCTTTGTTATGTCTGTGATGCCAGGGGAAAGCCCTTGTCCTTTTTTTGGAGTACCAGGAGGGGCCAGTCTGGGTCAAGCCCATTTTCTCCCCTTGTGGCTCTGAAGTACAGGCGCAAGAGTGCGTCTACCATGGCAAGTTCTGGACCAGGCTTGTACTGTAAGAGCATATTGAATCTCTTCAGGAGTTCCATCCAGCAGGCCTGGCGGCAGGATAGATTTTCTTGGGTTTTGAAATACATAAGCAACTTGTGGTTGGTCAATGCTGTGAATTCTTCCTGTTGCTCTAGTTAACAACACCATTTGACTAGGCAGTGCACAATTGCCAACAACTCTTTGTTGTGTATGGGGTGTCAACACTTGCTGTCTGCCAGTTTCTGTGATTTGTAGGCTACAGGAAGGAAATTACCATCATTGTTTTTTATTTGTAGTACTCCCCCAATTGATGTGTCTGAGGCGTCAGTTTCCATTTGGTATTCCCTATTGTGTTTACTGTAGGATAGGTGCTGTGGTGAGTTT
Organism: Entomophthora muscae; assembly: GCA_014839935.2. Classification (NCBI taxonomy): domain Eukaryota; kingdom Fungi; phylum Entomophthoromycota; class Entomophthoromycetes; order Entomophthorales; family Entomophthoraceae; genus Entomophthora; species Entomophthora muscae. Next base: position 215,341 of record QTSX02003641.1, read on the forward strand.
TTCCTTGAGACGCCTAAAGCAAAGATTGTGTTGAGGGGTCCATACAAACTTGGATTTGGCACCAGTTATGGCTGACAGGGGTGCAGTCAGGATGCTGCAGTCAGAATGCTGCAGTCAGGTATAAAACAACGTACATAGGCAACCATTCCTAGAAATGTGCGGAGCTCTGACTTGTCTTTTGGAGGTGGCATCTTGCAAATAGCCTGAATTTTCTGATCATTGGGTTTGATACCGTCTTTCAAGACTATGTGTCCCAGGAAGGGAAGCTGTTTGCAGAAGAACTGGCATTTGGAGGACTTAGCTAGCAGTTTGTGTTGTACCAGGGTGGCAAGCACTGCTTCCAGGTCCTTATGATGCTGCTCTACCAAGGGACTATAGACAATAGTGTTGTCCAGGTAGACTAATGTGTACTTGCCTATGTGAAGTGCAAACACCTTGTTCATAAAATTCATAAAGGTTGATGGGGCTTTTGTCATTCCAAAATTGAGCACCACATACTTGTATGATCTGTAATTGGTGCAGAAGGCTGTTTTGGATATATCTTCTTCTTTGATGCGGATTTGGTTGTAGACTGCAGTTAGGTCAATTTTGGAGAACACAGTGGCGCCTCCCAGGGCATCAAAGAGGTTGTCAATAAGTGGTAGTGGGTAACAATACTTGATGATAACTTCATTGAGGGCTTGGTAGTCTGTGACCAGACGCAAGGTACTGTTCTTCTTAGCCACAAAGAATATGGCAGCCCCAAAAGAAGACTGTGAGGGGTAGATAAGTCCTTTTTCCAACGCCTCTTTGAGGTAAGCACATAGGGAGTTGTCTTTGTTTGGGGTCAGAAAATAGATGTGTTGTGTCTTAGGTACATCTCCTTTGAGTTGGATGGAGTGTATGATATGTTTTTCCGGAGGCAGCCCAGGTAAAGTCTCCTTGAAGATTTCTGGATGGCGGGCTACAATTTTGTGATCTTGAGGCGTAGTGGTGTCCTGGTGGCCTTTGAAATGTATGATCTTGTACTGACAGAAGTCCCAGTCAATTGTCTTGAGGTTTGCTTTTTTTTCAGGGTCTCTGTGATGTGCACAAAGATGTGGTTGCATAGGAGCTGGTCTACCAAGTCAGGATAGATTTAGTGGTTGACGCCCTGGCATTTGATAGTCAATACCAAGGTTGCTCAGTCTATGTGAAGGTTGTTCCTCTGCAACCAGTCCAGACCCAGTACAATTCCAAACTTGGTAAAGTCAATGACGGGTCCTTGGATGGTGGAATGCAGGTCCTCAAGCATGACAGAGAAGGGGGAAGTTTCCCTTGTCAAGGCAATGTGATGTTCATCAGTTAGAACCACGTTTTTAATCTACAAAGGATTAGTGGATAGCTCAAACTTTTTTTTAAAAAGCTGCTGTTGACTAGGGTTTGGTCTGCGCCCAAGTCCAGGAGTGCTGAGTCTGTGTAACTGCAAAAGCGGAAAGGGTAAGACATCAGTTTATTGGGATGTCTGGCAATTGTGTAAAGTACCAGGTCCTCCAAGGGTACTTGGATCATTGGGCATTAGTCCACATCCTTGGGTCAGTACTTGTTGTTGGGCAAGTCAGGAATTGTGCAGGGAGAGTTTGGCTTGCTTAGTTCTCTCCCCAGGCTTTTCCCTCATCTTGGTTGCCTTGGGTGGCGGTGACACGGAAATGGGTTCAGTTTGACTGGCCATTGTTCCCACTTTTATGTCCATGTGAACCCGTGGGTTTGTGGTTGGCATTGTTCCTGTTGCCTCCAGGAGATGGTTGAGAGGAGCGCCCACCTGGATGGGAGTCCTTGGGTCTTTCTTGCTTCCCAGTTTGTGCCTTAGAAAGTGCGTTGGAGGTTTGCTCCGCTTTCTCCGCTTCACAGTGCAAGCTTTGCAGGTTGGTCACCTGATCCAGGTTCACATGTCTCATCACATGCAACTTGAGGGCATCATAGTACATGAGGTGTGTAGCTGGATGTCAAAGGTCATGTCAGATGGTGCACATAGTTAGAGTTCCTTGTAGGTGCAGGTGAGTTCCTTCATGGTGCCCGTCTGGGTTAGATTATTTACTTGTTGTATGATCATGAGTGCGGTGTCCTTGAGCACAAATATTGCTAAGAAGTCTTGTTTAAAGGGGTCCAATCTTTTTTGGTGTGTTCTTTGTGCCACTTGTTGCACCAGGTGCCAGTGTTGTGAGTCAGTTGGATGGATATCTCTGCAATCCAGAATTGCTGTGGGTATTCCATTTGGACCAGTTTTCTTTGGGCAGAATGGATTCATGCAGCAGTGTTGTTGTTGTTGGCCCCGGAAAAAGCTTCCAGGGAAGTGCTTTGAAGTCTTTGGGCTACGCAGGCTGGCATGGTATTTTCATCAGTTGAACAATGCATGGCAGAGGGCGCCTAGAAGAATCCTTGGACAGACAGGGCGTTAAACGTGGGGACTGGTATCATCATGTTCTGGTAGAGTACAAACCCATCAGATATATCAGCACCAGCTGTGAAAAAGACAGTACTGCTTGCTTTATCTGTAAGCTTCAAATAAAAGGCACAGCATGAGCTTGGTTAATTCAAAAGCTCAAGATGTAAAGTTAAACCCCCGCTCATAATCTTACGTGCCTGTACAATCTGGTGACCTAAATAGTATTGGAAGTAAAGGTGTAGGAAATGTTGTAGCTGTGCTGTTTTTTCAGAGTTACAAGGGAAAAATATTTAGAAACTAGATAATATTCTTTATTGAGAGATAATGATTTTATAGTTAACGTGAGTCATGGGTAACAGGAACATGATTGTGTAGATCACACATGGGATGATGAAGGGGGTGGCTTGATCCTGGTAATGAGTCAAGCGCCAAAACAAGATATCCATTGTAAGGAATCATCATTTGTTCATGTTGTTGGATTTGGAAACTCAAGTCAACTTTCTAGTCTGGCTTTGAGTGACTGGATAATTGGATTGCAGGTCACAAACCTGCTTACTCAGAGCCTTGCTGGCGGGTCAAGCCTGCTGTTTAGCACTGCTGCAATGGTGTTCCTACAGCCATACTGGAGAAGGTTAAGCCTGTACTTGACACTAGCTATGAGCCTTACATGAGTGATTCTGAAGGGGCAGACAAGGACAAGCCGCCCTGTTATTTCCAAATAACTAAAGGGCAGAAGGTGCTAAAGAAGTTTGCTGCATTCTACAGCCAAGTGCCTATACCTGTGTTGTGGCTGAGCCTGTGGAGTCAATCTCTATTGCCAAAAAGGCCAAGTACCACATTATTCCCAAGGCTACTTGAGAAACCTTTAAGATACTTTTGGAGGAGAAAAATGACTATACAAAGGCTGCAGCCATTATTGGGATCTTGGTAAAATCTGCGCACAGGCTCTGCACTACCTACCTGAAACAGGTGATGTTCTCTTTTTGGAGAAATCCAAGCACAAACCAATTCTATTGGTTAAGGAACACCTGTAGGAAATATAGCAGTGGATTAATAGAAACTGCCATCCCAAACTGGAAATTATTCAGTCAATGGTTGAGTCCACTTTTGGGATCAAGGCTTCAGTTTCCACTTGCTATTGCACAGTGAAAAGTTTGGCATTCTCATGAAAAAAACTTGGGTTTCTCTGTACAATTGGAACAGCCCAGGCAACATCAAATACTGTCAAAAATACGCTGAGACTTTCACTGCTCTCAAGGAGAAAAGGACTATCAAATTCTACTTCATTGGAGAGTACTCCTTTGTGTCCTCCATGAGAAACAAGTATGGGTATCTCCCCAAAGGTAAAAAAACGGTATGTCACAGTGTGTGACTATGTAAAGTCACTTCCCCCTTTAGCCCTGGATAGGACAATCTTCCTGTGCCGCACATAAAAATCTGCTCAGAAGCCGGCCAAGTCCTTCAATTCCTTGAAGATTTAGCCCACACAATTGATGAGAGATTTGTGTTGGCATACCCTTCTCAAGTGGTAAATAATGGTGCTTTGGATTCTGTTCCCACTTGGGAGGAATCCCTGACTAATTTAGACTATTTTCTGGCTTGGGCTTAACCACATTTAAAATTAATTAGGTCTAAGTAATCAGGTAGCACTACTGCCAAATCATTAAATCCCAATTTAACTAGAATTGATGGCATTCAGAAGTGTTCTTTAGGCACTAGTCAATCAGAGGTTGGATCAGAAATTGATGAGAAACCATCCAAACTCCCTGAAATTACTGGTAAAAATTCTATCTCACCCAATCAAATGACTGGCTTAGGTCACCTGAACTTTTAATTTCAATGGCCTTTCCTTAAATCAAGACAGGGGATTTTTGGTCCCCTGCTTGCTCATTCTTACAATTAAAGTTTGAACCTTTTAAACTTAGGAATTTTGGTTGTCTTTTGGGTCCCTTGCTTGGCCCCTTCTGATCATCTAAAGTGTTAGTATTAGTTTTCTCTATCCTTACCTATTTCCCTTTCTTTTGGGCTTTTTTGCAGCTTTCCAAAGTCTCTATAGACATTGTTAACATCATAGTTAAAGCTTACCTCTTTTGCTTTGAAGGAAACAACTTGATATAAAAAATTAGTAGTGAATTTAATATATTTACCTACTTAAAAGTTCAATTTTGTACTCATTTCACTTTCGCTCACAATTAAACTTCAAATACGCTTTATAAAGCTTTCCTATACACTGTCAACCCAATTTGGTCCGCGGTTGCTGTTCCCTGTCCTTCTCTTGTGTTTAAGAGATCTTCTGCTTGCCCCTGATCCTTCTGTTCTGAGTTTAAGACTTAAAACAACAGAATTATCTGCATTTTGTTGGGCTTCACTTTCAGACTCTAAAAATGTTAGTTCCTCTGGTCAAGTTTGTGGGGTTTACCTTGGCACCCGCTCTGGTAATGATTTGGTCTACCTCTCCAGATCTTTGGGGCTGTATCTCCAATTCTTTCCTCCACGTTGGCACCAAACCCAACCACATCTTGAATATTTTTGAGGATATCCCTGCACGCGCTCAGGACATATACACTACCAGTGAGAACATGGTGATGAGTCTTACCTGCAATGACCTAGAGTTCCTTGCCATCAAGACAGCCTCTGCTGCCCCCCAGTCTGTCCTACCCTACGCTCCTCCCCTCTGAGGATCCACTTGTCCTGGTTCCAGAGGAAGGCGTGGGCACCCCAGAGCTCACCCCCAAATGGGCATCCTGGTTGCTTAGCGGAATGGTTTTGATGGGCTTGGACTCCACTTTCCCCAGGTATCTGCCGCGTCCTCCCTATGGACGCCCCTTTGAGCGGCTATGCCATGCCAGTCCTGTACTGGATGGTGTCCTGGTGGATCCTCCCTCCAGAATGGGAGCCAAACTTAGTTAGTTTAGCCCCCCTCTCTCACAGGCTGTGTGTTCTATTTTGTAATCTATGATAGTTTTTCTTGGTCCCCTTGATATTGAGCTCTATCAAATTATCAGGGGTTCCCACAATGGTGTGACTTTTCTGGAATTTATCTGATTGGTTTGGGAGCACCTCTGAGTAACCAGTTTGGATGTCATCAATGTTATCTTATTAGATAATGTTGGTCTCCAAAAGGTGACAGAAATTCTTAATGAGTTCCCAGTGGTTGAGCCTGGCGTGGAACTTGGCTCTCAAAGATTGGCTACAGTGCCTTTACGCCTGCTATTCCTCCCCTTCAATTCCCCATTCCTAAACCCAATCAAGGAGATTTTTGGGTGGCTCAAGAGATTTATCAAGAAGAGGATGCCATCTGGGCCCCATGATTTATTTAATTTGCTGTAGGTTGGTGTACATACCCTCCCAACTGAAACCATGGCCAAATTCTATGACCACACTGATTTTTTTCTCCCTGTGTGCCTCTCCAAGCAGCCAATCAATTAAAAGATATGCTATTCTGAATGTTTTATTCTGAATTTTATTTTTAATATTTTGTTTTATTTAATTTAATTTGTATTGGCATTCTTTCTGTGATTCCAATTGTATACCGTCAGGTACAATAAAAATTAACAAAGCAAAGCCAAATGAATAAAAATAGCGTAAAATATTTAATTTTTAATATGTATTTATTTATTGTAGATGAATGATATAAATATTTTATTTTTAAAAGTAGACATATATAAGGGATTAAAGATTTTTTTAGTTGAGGAGCTTTATTTGGAATGTGATTGATGGAATTTGAGCACTTTTTTTTGAAATAAACTAGAAATTTCTATTGCCAAAGAATATATTGATATGGCTCCTGTACTATAAGCTTGCGCTGGCTTGATTACAGGAGGACTGTGATACAATTGGATAAGAGGATTTTTTATGTTTGAGCTGACATTCTATAGGTGGCAGCAAGAATAACTGTGTCCTGAATAACATGCTCTATTAAGCTGTACCCAGACACAATATTTTTTCATCTAGTAAATGTCAAATTTTGTCCAGCTTAGTTATATGTCTAGTGAATTGCAAACCTCTTATTTAATCACCATCATTATAACAAGACCTAGGTAAACAATTTAGTGAAGTCTCTACCCAGCAAACAGGGTTAAAAAATCTCAAAATTTATTTATAGGGCATTTATTTTATTTTTTAGGGACGTAATTGTAAAGGGGTTTTCCATGGTCAGAAGGATTCCAGTCTTGCTGGATAACCAAAAGGCCCCAAAGTCTCTAAGGACGTCCAAAACCTGGGGAATGATGATAGATAAACTGTTGATAAGGTTGTTTACTTTTTCTTTAAATTTTTGAGGATGTTCAATATTGTGTACTCTGGCAGGAAACAAAAACAGAATTTTCCTTGTCCTCTCTCCATTTTGTGTAATTTATAATATGACATGGTGTTGACAAAGTCCCAGACAAGGGGGAAAAATAGCTTGCAGAATCTGGGGGGCAGAACATACTGGTTGAGGAGGATCTTTGGGGCCCCAGCCAAATCTGCAATCAGCCATTCAGTGTCATCTGGTGTTGGTTGAAGCTTTGCAAGTTGTTCTGACTTCATAGGGTAATTATTTTCTAATTTTTCTAAAATTTCAGATTAGATGGTTGTTGTCAGAACCAGCTGACACCTAATGTAGGGGACATAGTTGCTGTAAAAGGTCTTGATCACATGTAGTTTCTGGAATTGTTGTAGTGTGCCTTTGTACTAATCTAAATAAAAAAGCTAGTATAATCCTTTTATTTATTTAATGTTTTATTTTTTACCTTCTTCTATATCTTTACCTGGTGCCCCCTTGACAGGGGCTGCTTCACGGGTCTTCTCTCTTGTATTTTGATGGTCATCTTCTGTTGGTTTCTGTTTTTTATTTTATTTTTTAGCTGTTCAAACATATCTGGATTCTTTTCCCACGCCTCCGCAGTTGCAAACCCCTGTGGCTTAAACTGCAGGTTGGCAAGAACATCCTTTTTTATTTTTAGGAGCCTGGTTGCAAGTTTTTCAGTTGTTTTTGGTACCTTGCTATTTTCAGCCTTCACAGGAAGTTTATTTGGTTTTCACCTTCTAATACCACCTCTTTGAGCATTCCCTTCAGCTTTTGGTTGACCTCCTTGATCTTGGCCACCTTCACATCCAGTTCTTTGATAATTATCTCTAATTTTGCCATGTTTTCCTTATTCTTATCCCAACCCCTTTTTACAACAATAAAATCCCAATAATATATATTTATTTTGCATCTATTAGAGATTTAATAAATATATGAATGAATATAATTATGAAATTTTTTATAGCTTTAAGTCATAATATTTAATTGATATTAATATTTTATCGTTTTTATATTTCAACCCATTCCAGGTATCATGAACAACATGTTTTGTTCAAGTACATGTTTGTCCAAGTATAACATAATTTTTTCTTAAATCAGTAAACCAATTACAACCAAAAGTACACATTTATAAAAAAAGATAACCAATTAATGGGTTATATGTAGATCATATATTTAAGTACACATTTCAAACAATTTCAAATATCATGAACAACATGTTTTGTCCAAGTGAAATAAAATTTTTTCTTAACTTGGTATGCTAATTATGTGTTTTTTGTGTTCTGAGGCGCAGTACAGACACACAACAGAAAATCCTAACCTTAGGATTGTATTTGTACTAAGTCTCAATTAGTCAGCAGGGAAGGTGATGCAATTACCTTGTGGCCCTGAATAATAAGTCTCTACTAGTTGTGGCTAGAGAGAGGCGCCAAATCACTTAAAAACACAAAGAAAAAAATGTGAATAGAACTTAATTTTTATTGATGGTAAAGAATTGGAATATATATATTTTTTAGTGATACCACAAAACAATACTAGAGCAGTAGGATCACTTGCCACAATCACAAGTGGGGCAATTTTGTTGTGCAGATCAGGAAACCAAACATATGAATTTCCCACTTTAGAAATAGCCTATTTCAAGGAGCAAAAGCAAAAGCAAGGTATTTGTCCTTTAAATAACCCAACAAAGGCAAAATTGAAATAGTGTTAACATTGGCATTTATGGCATTGCCCCCTTCTAGATTGGCCTTAAGAGGGGGTTACTTTCAGAGGAATTTAGCATGCATCCAAAAAATGGGCAACAACTTGAGAGGAGTTTTACAGTATATTCAGAACCATTTTTGAAAGTGACTTATAAAGGTCCAACCCATAAAGTATCCAATTTATGAGCATATCCTCCCAATCTGTGCTGATAGTGTAAGACATTATATCCAACTTTAAACTCTGGCAGGGGGGAGCGTCTGGAATTTTCAGGAGAGAGCTCTAGCATCTTGGTCTTGTATGCAGAGGTATAGGCAATGGCTTGGATGTCAATTGTGAAGCTGAGCAAGTTCTTAATATGGGCATCAGAATCCATGACCTCATTAGAAGAGAGTAGTTGGGCCCCAAAATCAACAGAGTGGTGACCTTGCATCCATGCAGCATAGCAAAGGAAGAGTACCCAGCAACACAATGCTTACTGAGGCGTTAGGCAAAGAGAGCAGCAGGTAGGTATAGATCCCAATTTGTAGCATCAGAGTATGTATGTTTCTGCATGAGAAAAACTAAAGTTGAGTTAGCATACTCTACAGCCCCATTTTTGAAAGGATTTTAGGGAGCTGAGAAGGATTTATGAGACCCCAAAGCTTTTGCAATAGAAGTCACTAACTTTGCATTGAAGTTAGTTCCATTGTCTGACAATAACACTTGAGGGCAGCCATGGTAATAGAACATATCCTGCAGTAGAAATGAGGCAGTGGTTTTATCTGTGATATCCTTGGTAAGGCAAGATTATATACATTTTCTGAAATGATCAACAGCAATCAAGATGAAACAACATCCTGAGTTTGAGCAAGGAAGAGGTCCTACAGCGTCAATACTGACAGTATGAAAGGCGTGCTGCAAAGGGTCTAATTTGAATTCATGTGAGGCATCTTGGGGACGCTGTAGCTGAAAGTTGTGGTAACTAGAAATGACACAAGGGATTAGTAGATGGAGGTTAACCCAATAAAAGTCTTCTGGAGCCAATCATAGGTCTTGGCAATGCCTCCATTTCCAGTCTCTTTATGAGCCTGGAGCACCAACAAAAGGCAAAGACTGGGGCGTACATAGGGCAGGTATAAATCATACACCTTTTAAAAGAGCTGGTTGTCATAAATGAGGGTGTCCTCAGATAGCTTAGTCAGGGCAGATCAAATCTCCTCAGTCTTGTTCTCCCAGGAAGAAGGATACCTAATCAGTTAATATAATTGATCAGCTTCTGCCGGGTGTAGAGCAAGGATGGGCATTCTGGACAATTTATTAGTGTTCTGATGTTGAATTCTGGGACAATGTAGTACTGTGAAGTTGTAGTATTTCAGGCAGAGAGCCCATCTAGCTAGTTGTCCTTCTGGCTCCTTAAGTTGTTGTAACAACTTAAGCAAAGCGTGGTCAGTGACCACAGTGAAATGGGTGACATACAAATAATGGCAGAATTGCTTGCCTGCATACAACACAGCAAGGCACTATTTCTCAGTGATACTATAGTTTTTCTCATTTTTATTGAAGACACATGATTTTATGCTACATGATTATCCACTCCTTCATTGTATAGCTGGGCAAGGATGGCTCCAATAGCTAGGCTTCTAGCATCTGTGTAAAGGATGAACTCCTTGCTGTAGTTAGGATACACCAGGATGAGAGTCTCAAAGGCCTGCTGTTGGCTAGCAGTCCACTCAAAGGGGACATTGTGTAACAACTGAACCAGAGGCTCACTAATATTGGCAAAGTTGGGGATGAACTGTCTATAATAGCCCATCATACCCAGAAAGACTTGAACCTCTCACAGATTGGTGGGCAGAAGCATTTTGTCAATGGCCTCAAATTTCTTGGTCATTGGGTGAATCCTGGTCTGGGTTACCTCATGGCCCAAAAATTCAAGGCAGTCCTTGAAGAAAGCACACTTAGATGGTTTTAGCTTGAGGCCAGCCTCTCAAATCTTTATGAACACTTCCTTGAGGTAAGTCAGGTGATCTTTAAAGGTAGCACTGAAGACAGTTATATCATCCAAATACACCAGGACACATGAGAGCTTTAAATCACGGAGGATGGAGTCCATGGCTTGTTGGAAAGTAACCGGGGCATTGCAGAGCCCTTGCAGCATGCATGTAGGCTCAAACAGTCCTTTGGAAGTGACAAGCAGGGCCTTTTGTCTATCCTCAGGAGAGAGATCAACCTGCCAGTATCCAGAAGCTAAATAAATAGCAGAGAAGAACTTGGAGCTACCAAGGCAGTGGAGAGCATCATCAATGAGTGATAGGGGATAGGAATCCTTTTTGGTTAAGGAGTTTAACTGTCAATAGTCCATCACAATACAACGACCTCCATCCTTCTTCTTCAAGATGTGTAAGGGGGAGGCCCAAGGACTCTTGGAAGGAGAAAGTAGACCAGCTCAATGACTTCTTGAGTTCTTTGGACACCTGAGCATCCTCTACTCTACTTTGTTGGTAGGGGTTGACTAAGAAGGGGGATCATTGCTGGTATCTATTTGATAGATGACATCTTTAGCCAGTCCATAATCTGTACTGTCTTTGGAAAAGATATTGGCAAACTGATCAAGCAAGTCAAGAGCCTCTTTATGTTGTACAGGAGACAACTGTGGGAAGTCTTGGGCGGTAAACAAGGACAACACTTGAGGTTCTTCCTCTGGTAAGCTGAAATCACGGAAAGTACTAAAAAGGTGTAGTGAAAGAACATCAGGTGCATTTAGAAGTCAACCATAGCCAATACTTGACCCCTAGAGACAGTGATAGATACAGGGGTTAGATTATCCACAAATAATTATACAGCATCTTTGTGAGAAGACTCTAAAATTCCTGGGCAGAGATGAGATTCATTACACCCCAAAGAGGAAGGGGAATACAGCTCTAGGAAGGTACAATCAGGAAATTCATACAATATTTAGGAGTCAAGGATGACTTGAGACCCAGAAGGGGCGGTCACAGCCAAGGTAGCCAAGAGAGGGACTCCTTCATTTGCAGGGCAGGATGGAGGAGGGCATTTCATGCTGGAGGAGTGTGTGTGGTACTTTAGGATGAAGATTCCAGAAGGGTATTCTAGGACACACATCTTAAGGCGTTTGTCAGGCACCTTGATGGGTTCCTCAAATATGAGAGGAACTTCATACCCAAGGATTAACAGGTACCCATCTTTCATGTTGATGATCTCATTGTATTATTGGAGAAATTGAGTACCTATCAGTAGGTTGTAACTCAAATTTTCTAAGACTACAGCAGGGGCAGCAAGAAGTAGTTTGCCAAATTGCATAGTGAGAGATGAATACGTGCCAATGTCCTATGTCATAGATAGGCCAGCTGTACCATAGGTATGATGATAGTTGAGGTCCAGAGCTAGCTTAAGTTTCTTCACTAATTTGGAAGACACAACATTGACTGGGGAACCAGTTTCAAGGACAGCCAAGACATCTTGTGCTTTAGCCAACTTTTTATCCCACTTTTCCAGCATGCACCTGAGACCAAGAAACTCCTTATAAAAAGTCTGAAGGAGAAGTGAAATGGAGACGTTTTGGAAGACTGCATCAGCCACTGCAGAAGCTTCTTCAGAGTTTTTCACCAAGACAGATGACCTCTTAGCTTGAGTGAGGTAGGGTATAGAAACTGTTGTAATTTCAGGCTTACGCAAGGCCTATGAGACAGGAACCCCTGTAAAGGTAGAGTCTAACCCTGTTGTCCTAGGACTGGTTGAATATTAAATGAAGACTTATAAAAGATATATGAATAAAGCTTATTTATTAAGAAAAGGAATGTGATGATTATATAGTCACTCATTAAATCTTCAGGATGAACAGAGGGCAACATGAACAGTCATGTGAACATTCAGGAAAGGCTCTATTGATCCTAGTATATCATGTGAGGGATCTACAGAGATCAGGTGTATGAATAAGTCTCAGAATAAGGTTCAAGTCCCTAGTTTCAGATATATGAGCTCAACAAGGCAGGCACTGGTTTGGAGCTTGATAAGAGGAACAATGTATTATTATCCAATAATAGAATCACAAACACTGCTGTATCTTTGGAAGTACTGAAGATTGGATCAAAGTAGAATAAGCCTTACTAGGGTAGTTTTTTATGAAAAATGTGATGGTGCAATAATATTGATATTCTATAATATCAGTTAATTCCAAATCAATAGCATCAATATATTGCATATATGGATCAAATTAGTACTAAGCATATCATAGTGAGATATCTTAATACCAAAATTCACAGCAGAAACAATCTGTTTGGTGTCAGCAAAAGGCTTAGATATGGTTGTAGTCTTTCCAGAACACAGCTTATAAGGAACAGGGAAGGGAGGAGCTTGGGAATCAGATTCATCATCAGCAGAATTAGAGGGAAGAGAAGGGGGAGACTTTGAAGAGTCGTCAACCAGGAGTGTCTCTCTCTAGGTTTGCTTCTCTTTCCCACCTGATCTCTTGGATCAGTTCCTTCAACACAGGGATTGTTACAGACACAGGAATGATGGCCTACCTGGCCTCAATTAAGACAGCCTTTTTGTTTAGGCTGATTTTTGGCATTCACAGCTAAGATCTGTGGAGAGTGGGAATTTGTACCTGATGTAGCATCTTGACTCTCTTGTACCACTGAACCTGAATGGGTGAGGTGCATATCTTGGGAGAGGGTTTCAATACTCTTCTAGACGTAAACATAGCCTTATGTGCTTTGAATTGTAAACATAAGAGCTTGTTGACCTTGAGGGCCTGAGAAAAAGCAGTATATGCTTCATAAGCAGCCAACTGCTTACTTGTTATTAGTTGTTGACCTTCAACGTAAAACTTATCAGCAAACTCAGCTAGAGTTTCCTTAGGCTTAAAGACAATTTGCATTAATGCGTCTTTTTTAACCTCTAAACTGAGGTCTCCACCAACTACTTGATCATTAGCTTCGTCATCTCTTCCCAGGTGGTAATGAAAGGAAGCTCAGGTAATACTACCTCTTGACAGATAAGGTGAAGGCAAGTCAATATATTCTCTTTCTTGATCTCATCAGAAGCCCTACACATGGCAGTTTCATATATGGTAAGGAAGGAAGCAATTTTAGAAGTCTTTGGGTCAAAGACTTATTTGAAGGTAGGTTTAAAATGAGTCTCAGGATTCAGTCCACTGTTATTACTGTCTACCATATTGATGCAAGGGGAGAACTCAGCCTCAGATTATGTGGGAGGCTGTCTGGCCCACAACTGTCAAACACTTTCTTCCAAAGTTACTAAAGAGGTGGAGTTGTGGGTGCCAGCTTTGGCAGTGTGGCCTGTTTTCTGTTCAGCAGTATCCAATCAATGCCCTTGGTTGGTTACCATAGTTGAGAGTTGATCTAGTTGAGAGGTAAAAGATGAGCCAACAGACAGACAAGGGGAGAATTGCTCATTGACAGGGTCAATAAGCTTGTTTATCTCCTGAAGGTCTGTGTCTAGTGCATCATGGTCCTGTTTCATATGATCAACTCTATTGGCCAGAGCAATCAATTCTCTAGTGCAATAGATACAAGACTATCCAGGCATCCCAGGGCAGCTGCCTTCATCCTTGGAAGGTCATGGTAAACTGGTGGACTCAGTGACAACTGCTTGTAAATCCAAGATTTCTTGTTAGAGTGCAGCTACTTTGGTAGTAAGTACAGCCACCTGAGGGTCAGGTTGAGGCGTAGCTTGCAGAGGTGCTTGACTTCTTGTGGCAGCGCACATCTCATGGATAGCATCTCATAGTTACTTCTCTTGTCTTATCAGATCTTCAGATGGGTAATTATTAGCAGGGAATTGGCTTAACTAATCCATGTGAGCTTACAATCCTTGGATAATAGTAATTTCAGCAGCCTTTTCCTGTATATATCCATCCTGAATGTCTTGCATACCTTTTGAGTAAATCTCTACAAAGCGTTGCAATTGCTCAGCAGTATGAACACAAAATTTATTGGGCTGCACCACCAACCACTTGAAGTCAGTGTGGTGGGTGCTAAGGGCAGAGTAAACCTGGGCCTGCCAGGGCTGCTGTAGCTGGTAGAACTTGTGAAGATGCTTGCAAACATAGTCAGGGAAACAAGAGCACATGTTCTTGTGTTGCAACCAAGTTTCCAGACTTGCCTGCCAATGTATCTTACAATACACAGGGGGTGCTTGATGAGTCGCCCCTTGACGTTTCAAACAACATGGACCAATCTGATGGCAACGTTGAACTGTGGACACTTTCTCCTAATTAGGAGCACTATTAATTTGACCTGCTGATTCCTGCACAAGTTATTCCTTGGCTTCAAACCTTACATGGAACATGCTACCCCCTTGTGGCCTGGTGGCTTTCCCCATATAGTATATTATTCATAGTAATCTATAATAAACAACATCTATTCTATTCATTCTTGTTCTTTCTATTGGACTGTTGTCTTTACCAATCAAATACTGAATCCTCATAGGTTCAGTTACAACTGTGGTAGCAGCAGTAGGTTAACAACTTACCTAAAAGAAATTTTCTCCCAAGAAAGGACAGAGTACGGGCTGTATGGCTACTCCCCATCAAGAAACCTTCCTGCCAGTCCCTGAGGGGGACATCCCCAACAGGTACGTCATCTATTAAGATCAACTGGTACTTACAAGTGTGTACAATCAACTCTGCCTCAGGCAGCGCAATGCAAGTGTCACCCTGCCCCAGTCAGACCTTTCCCAACTCATGCTCAACCTCCAGCTTGAACCCTTTGTAGTAGATGACATGGCCCATACCAGAGCCTGGCTGGGCTCCCATAAGGGAGGAGGGCTGGGCCTGGAAGGCCAAGTACACAATAGGCGCAATTCTGGACAGATAGTTGACTGCAGTAGCTAGGGAACACCAACTCCCAGTATGGGGCACAATCTGGTTGGCCAGCCCCAATAATGTGATATAGACAAAACCCAATATACTGAAGTCCTGGGCAGGAGGCAAAGTTGGCAGGGGGGATTAGGAGGAATCTCCAGCATGGAGGCCAAAATGATCACTCTTGGTGGCCAGGAGGAGCAGATGTGTGAGGTTGTAAAGTGTAGTGGAGATACAAATAAATGCAAACAGAATAGTTATATTGGTGCAAAAGTAGATAGATCTTGCAAGAAAATAAGGAATCCTGAGCATAAAGTTGTTTATTTAAGATTTCAACAGTGAGGAGGGTTTCTTCTCCTCACTCTTTATACTTACTGGTAATTTTGAAGCTTTTAGTGCCACCAGAGAACTGATGTCATCAATTGCAGTTAAATTTACAATTGTCACTGGAATTTGCGTACTTGGATCAGGGGGTGGGTACTCATTGGTTGGTATAACATGAACCTTTCTTGAACTGCAGTATGCCAAGATGCCACAGTTATTTATAGATCCCGCAAGTGATCAAGTGCCCAATTGCGCAATCAAACAATTGCTCTCTCAATGTATCATTTCCTGATAGTTGAGAGGCCCAAATTTGATAATGTAATTGAAGCCAGGGATTTGAGGCTCATGTGCCTCTCAAATCCCAGGACATTTGTTAGTCAAAAGGGGGTTTTCTTGCTATGGGGAATACTTGGTAGGGGTTCCCAAACTGTGGGGTTTTTTGCCTCTGGGAAGGCCAGCTGATTGTCCAGGGCTTTCTGGGCCCTGTCCCAACACTTTAACTTGGGGATTAGTACAGAGGGATTCTTAACGTTTTACCCAACATTATGGTAAATAATTCACTCCCAGCTCCTCACAACATACTTTAATCACTAATAAACACCTTTCTAATCATTTTTTAACTTATGTTGTATTTTTTATTTTTGAGCATGTGAAACTGCCTTGCTTTTGGGTTAACTTTTGAACCCATTTTAAATTTAAGCAAGTTTTATATAAAAAAACATAGTAAATTTTTTATTTTCCTGCTTGACTCTGGCATACTTGATAGTGAGAATTCAGCTTTTCCCAACTGATTAACAGTGCTGAACTTGACACTTTACTATGTTTTGAATTTTTAACTCCCAATAAAAAAATTCCACATAATAATTTTTTTGCAATTATGATCTACTACTCTTCCTGCTACTCTCTATATAACTTTTTTATACTTTTTTGATTTTTAATTATACTTTTACATTGATTTAGCACTAAGATGTTATGCTGAACCTAACAATTTTGATACTTCATCATGCATTCACTTATTTTCTATGTTTTACCCTTTATATCTATACTTTGAGTTTCTATTTTGCTTCTATTCACTTTGTTATGTTTTTTTCTTGATAAATAAAACTTTATTTGCATACTTTTTATTTAACTTTTGCTTTGATTTACCTCTTTGTGTTTGAAATATCTTCTCAAATACTTTATTTATAAAAATAAACTTTTCTTTAGCCAATATAATCTAAATTCAACAAGCCTACCAAGCAACAAGCCTCCAAGAGCTCAAAAGAAACTGCCTCCACTTCCAGACGTGCCAAGAAGCCTGAAAGTCAAAGTCTCCAACTCCATCTCCCCCACTCCATCTACTCCTACTAAATCTCCTCCTACTACATCTCCTCCCCCTCCACCCTCATCTTCAACTTCCCCCAAGTTTTCAAATAAAAGTGATGACTCCCACACTGATCACTCATTTTACAAGTCAGAGGCTGACTCTGAGCCCACCAAAGAGCGCTTTACTAAGAAGGCAAAGGCTGCCAAGGAGCCCATCTCTTCTTCTGGTAAGAAAAAGAAGGCATCCAAGCAGGCCTCAAAAAACCCTTCCCCTCCCCCTCCTGATGTCTCTTCCCCTCCTCTCTCATATGACCCCAAATATGAGCCTGAGGAGTACTCCAAGAAGTTTAAAGCTTCTGTTCACGTGGCTTGGGATCCACAGGCCATCCACAACATTTGTAATGTGGACAGAGAGTTCAAAGTTCCTAAGCGCTTTCCCAGGTACTTCCTAATTATGTCTGTAAAGGGTGGCCTGTGTCATGAATGACATTTCAATACTTGTATTGAAAGTCCAAGAGTTAAACCCCAGTTCCCAGGAGGTGGATCCAACCCGCCAGACCAGTCCAGGACCCGCCAATCCGTTAAAAGACGGGCTCAAATTGGTAAATTACTCCCGTTCCGCCGGCCTACTACAGAGGACCCTCCAAAGATTACTTGAGTCACACAAAGTGGACAGGAGACCGCCTGCTTGTTGAATTGCAAACCCGAGTTAACAAGTTACTCCGAGACCCGCCAGCCCCCCAGAGACAATCCCCAAATGGTCATCAGATTGATGTCAACCTGGAGCCACCAAAGACCCAAACCTATGCAGAGGTTGCAGCTTGCCTTAAGGAGGTTAAGACAAAGCCTATTTTTAACCTTGCCAATGGCCACCAGCAACTGCCAGTCTCCCGCCCAGAAGGGGTAGTGCAATTGGACTACTCAGGTGACATAGTGAACAGTGGCGGCAAAACAAAGCGTCATCTTTCCAATTTGCCAGAACAGGCACAACCTGGATCTTCTGCCCTTGAGACCCCAAGCCAAGACTAACATCCTGCCAGTGCCTTGTCTGCAAACCTGAACCCTGCAAAAATCAAAGAAGCAAAGCCCCAGGGTATAAAAACCCTGGCAGTACGGCAATACCCCCATTGTCATTTTCAATAATAAAGTTTTATGAACCTTTGGTTCAAAAAAATCTTACCCTATCTAGTCTTAGTGATCTTCCATTTTAATTCCAGTCAAATAGACCACCAGGCTGCCGCCCTCCACCAAGACCAACCTGCCAAATTGTCCCAGGCATTATACTGTCCCCAGGAGCCCCCTTTGGACCTGTGCATTTTACTGAATACCCCCCAACCCGGCCTATTCAGAGTACAACTTGGAAACCATCCTCATTGCTGACCCTTTGGCAAGGACTAGAAGTACCAAGTATATAGGACACAAAGGAAAGAGGGTCAAGATCCCGCCCTTACTGTTCAAAGACAAGTACAATTACCTGCCTGCCTATTTTGTTCCCATGACTCCTCCTTTAACACCACAACCAGACCGCCCGTTGGAACCCACCGCCACAGCCAATACCACCTCTACCCAACTGTTTGGAGTGCTCTACATTACTTTGACAGGATTGGTAGATTCCATGGTCCCCAACTCCGGACCTTGGTCCTTACTTGGGCAATCTGTATCTTATATTATCAAGTTAGCACCCATTCTATGGTGGGCCCTACCCGCTGGCTTGGCTGTACCTCACCCTGAGCCGCCCAAAGCCTCTACTTACAACTGGCTTCCTGACATTATGACAATCTTTTACAAACACAGTAACCTGGGCCCCAAGATGTTATTAACACTTGGGGCAACTTGTATGCTCTTTTTTGTGATAATCACTTATTACACCCATAAGGCACTTACCTCCCTGATACTCCCATGGATGAAGAACCAACCCGCCAAAGAATTGAAAGACCCTGCATCTGGTGCAGAACCCCAGAACCCAGCCACATCACAAGTGCAAAATGTGATAGTGAACCAGACCACAACCAAGGTGGATATGCCCCAGATGGGCAAACTCACCTTAGAAGAAGCCCGCCGAGCCATGCCAGTCCTCTGCCTCTACTTCCAAACCAACACCAACACCTACACCAGTGACACTGCAAAAGTCTTAGGGGTGGCTGCCATGCTATCAGGAGACGCACTAGATTGGTTTGGGAAAGCCACCGCCAAAGATGTTGAATTTTGCCTTGGCTATTTGAAATTTGAAGCTGAACTCATGAGCACTGGCAATGACCAAGACACCAGATACTACGCGCTGAACTCTATGTTAGAGATCCGACAAGCAACCCGCCCTATCCAAGCCTATATCAACAAGTTCCTTAAACTGAAAACGCGCACCCAACTTGAAGATGAATTATCTGCCATTATCTTCCAAAAGGGAGTTAATTCAGCCATGAAAGACTTGTTGAAGCACCACCTGCCTACACTGAGCCTAGAGGAATTACTGCCCCTATGCAAAGGCCTGAGTCTAAACCAAGAAGGACAGAGCATGAACCCTACCTGAGCCGGCAGAGCCATGACTCCCAATCGACCTGGAATGTCCCCTGATGAGTATACAACGCCACTATCAAGATGGGTTATGTTTCTACTGCCACAAGGCCAGGCATCTAACCAGAGCATGCCCTAAGAAGAATACACCTTCTGTATCCTTGGCGCAAATAAACACCTCTGCGCAATCTTATAAATTCATCCAAGTGACAATAGACTGTATGGGAATCAAGCATCAGATAGAGGCCTTTATTGACACAGGAGCCAATGAAAGCTTCATTGACGCCAACCTGGCAAAGGAACTAGGACTAACAGCTTCAGAGCGCAGCCTACAAGTAACCATGGGAAACAGTTCCCTGGACACTGGCTACAAATGCAAACAGGAACTTCCCTTGACAATTGGACAGAACATATACCCAACTCCCTTGATCCTCTTACCGGGATTGCCCCATCCTCTAGTACTGGGGGACTCATGGTCCAACAGACATGGTCTGATTCTAAATTATTTTGAGCAGACCGCCACCTTAGGACAACCTGAATCTTGTGATACTGTTCTGTTCTGTATGAGCCCCGGCAGAACCCCGACCAACAGACTCTTAACCATAAGGATGGAATCCAGCGTCAGGACACTGCCTATTCCCCTGCAAAAGTGGAACCATGTATTTAGCAAAGAAGAAGCCACAAAACTACCCAGCCACTCAATATACAACCACGCTATAGACCTACTACCAGGTACCCAACCACACCACAGCCCCATCTATAGTTGCAACCACCAAGAACAGGTGGCCTTGAAAGCTTACCTGGAGGATATGACAAAAAAGGGTTTCATCCAAGTATCAAAGGCCCCGTGCTTGTCACCAATGCTGTTTGTAGGGAAGAAAGACAGCGGAATGCGTCCCTGCGTGAACTACCAGAAGCTGAATGATATCACTGTGAAGAACCACTATCCCATCCCCAACGCCAATGACCTTTGCAACGTACTAACTGGAGCCCAAGTGTACTCAAAAATTGACCTAAGAGATGTGTTCAACCAAATCCAAATCAAAGAGGGCAACAAATACAAAACGGCGTTCAAGACCAGGTATGGACTCTACAAATACCTGGTGATGCCATTTGGACTATGCAACGCCCCCAGCACCTTCCAGCGCATGATAAACACAGTATTGGGTAAATACCTTGACCAGTTCTGTGTGGCCTACCTCAACAACATCCTCATCTACAGCAAGACCCACAAGGAACACCTGCGCCACCTGGACCTTATACTAGAAAAACTCTCCCAAGCAAACTTACATGCTAAGCTTAAAAAGTGTGAATTCTTCCAGTCCAAAGTTGAGTTCCTGGGATATGTTGTGAAGACCAGCGGGTTTGCCATGGCACAGGACAAAGTAGAAGCAGTAACATCTTGACTGGTGCCCAAATGCAGGAAAGATGTGAGAAGTTTTTTGGGCCTGGCAAATTATTGCAGGGATTTCATCCAAAAAATTTCTCTGATTACCTTGCCCCTGACCCGCCTTTGCTCTGACAAGGTTACCTTTACTTGGACTGACAAGTGCACATCAGCATTTGAGGCCCTGAAGCTTACTTTCACCTCTGCCCCTGTCCTGGCCATGCCCAACCCACCCAAGCCATTTGTACTGGAAACCAACACGTCCAACTTTGCGGTGGGTGGGGTCCTTCTTCAGGAAGGAGGGGATGGTATGCTACATCCTGTAGCATATTACTCCAAGAAGATGCTGCCTGCTGAAGGAAACTACCCAATCTACAACAAGGAGATGCTTGCAATAATGAAGACCCTGAAACATTGGCGCTGGTACCTATGTGGTGCCAAATTTCCAGTAAAAGTCTTAACCAACCACAAGAACTTGGTTTACTTCTTTAAACCCAGACAGCTAAACCAGAGACAGGCCAGATGGGCCTTGGAACTGGCTGACTATACCTTGACCATTGACTACAAGCCTGGGAAGGTGAACGTGGTACCTGACGCCCTGAGTATAAGAGCCAATCTGACTCCTTCCCCTACAGAAACTAAGGACCACAACACATATGTACTCCTTGACCCGGCCAGCCTAGGCATCCAACTGATGTACATGAAAATCATGGCCCGCAAACCTGACGTAATTGAGGCGCAGAAACAAGACAAATATTCAGTGGACCTTGTTGCTGACTTGACCTCAGACCCAGAGAGCTGCCACCACAAGAAAGGATTCTCTCTGAAAGGATCCACCCTGCTATTACACAACTGGATCTATGTACCAGAAGGTGAAACAAGGACCAAAGTACTCATTGACTATCACAACTCAGAGATGGCTGGCCACCCTGGCAGACTCAAGACACTCCAAGGAATCAAGAAGAATTACGCTTGGCCCCGACTGGACAAAGATATGGCCGCCTACATCAAAGGCTGTGAGACATGTGGAAGAACCAAAACCCATAGATCCAAACCTGAAGGCCTGCTGAGACCGCTAGACATACCCGCAGGACCCTGGCAGTCTGTTTCAATGGACTAAATTGTAGAACTGCCTCCCTTCAATGCATTTAATGCCATCCTGGTCATGGTAGATAGGTTTACTAAGATGTCCTATTTTGTCCCTACCACCACTCACTGCACTGCTGCAGAGACAGCTAGACATTTCCACAACTGCATCCTAACTCAACACAGCACTCCATTGGAAATCATCACTGATAGAGGACCACAATTCACCTCCAAATACTGGACTCAGGTGATGAAGGACTTGGGGTTAAAGCGTTGCGTATCAACCTCCTACCACCCACAGACCAACGGCCAGACTGAACGTGTGAACCAAATACTTGAACAATACCTACAATGCTATGCCAACGCCAACCAGGATAACTGAGCCGAGATGCTACCCATGGCACAGTATGCCTACAACAGTAAAGACCACGTCTCCACGGGAATGTCCCCCTTCAAGGCCAATTATGGATTTGACCCATCCTGGGATCCCAGTATTGGCAGTAAGGAAATAAACCCGTCAGGACAAACCTGGATTGAACAGATACACAACACCCAACAAACCTGTTTGAAGAATCTGACCCGCGCTATCCAGACTTATAAGGCTTTTGCCAACAAAAAGAGAATTCCTGGAAAACCATTGAAGGTAGGGGGACAAAGTCTATCTGGACACTTGTAACGTGCCTCTGACTGTTCCCTGTTGGAAGTTAGCCCACAGAAGAAGCGGCCCCTACAAGATCACCAAACTAGTGGGCAAAGTAGCATTTGAACTAGAATTACCCCCCTTGTGGAAAATACACAACGTCTTCCACTGTGAGCTTCTATTCAAGAAAGAGGGTAACTCACTCCCCCACCAGAAACTCAATACTGAACCCCCTCTCATCCAAGTAGGACGCTCTGAAGAATACAAAGTTGAATATGTTCATGGAGATTGTACCCACTAAAAAACCCACCAGTACTACGTCAAGTGGAAGGGATACCCACCCAAGGAAAGCACCTGGGAACCATTAAGCAACCTACCCAATGCCCAACTAGCAATCCAACAATACCTTGAGAAGAAGGCCAGGAAAGAAAGGAACCCTGGGGAAGGGGATGATGTCATGAATGACATTTCAATACTTGTATTGAAAATCCAAGAGTTAAACCCTGGTTCCCAGGAGGCAGATCCAACCCACCAGACCAGTCCAGGACCCGCCAATCCATTAAAAGACGGGCTCAAATTGGTAAATTACTCTGCGTTCTGCTGGCTTACTACAGAGGACCCTCCAAAGATTACTCAAGTCACACAAAGTGGACAGGAGACCACCCACTTGTTGAATTGCAAACCCGAGTTAACAAGTTACTCAGAGACCCGCCAACCCCCAGAGACAATTCCCCCAAATGGTCATCAGATTGATGCCAACCTAGAGCCACCAAAGACCCAAACCTACGCAGAGGTTACAGCTTGCCTTAAGGAGGTTAAGACAAAACCTATTTTTAACCTTGCCAATGACCACCAGCAACTGCCAGTCTCCCGCCCAGAAGGGGTAGTGCAATTGGACTACTCAGGTGACATAGTGAACAGTGGTGGCAAAACAAAGCGTCATCTTTCCAATTTACCAGAACAGGCACAACCTGGATCTGCTGCCCTTGAGACCCCAAGCCAAGACTAACATCCTGCCAGTGCCTTGTCTGCAAACCTGAACCCTGCAAAAATCAAAGAAGTGAAGTCCCAGGGTATAAAAACCCTGGCAGTACGGCAATACCCCCATTGTCATTTTCAATAATAAAGTTTTATGAACCTTTGGTTCAAACAAATCTTACCCTATCTAGTCTTAGTGATCTTCCATCTTAATTCCAGTCAAATAGACCACCAGGCCGCCGCCCTCCCCCAAGACCAACCTGCCAAATTGTCCCAGGCATTATACTGTCCCCCAGGAGCCCCCTTTGGACCTGTGCATTTTACTGAATACCCCCCAACCCGGCCTATTCAGAGTACAACTTAGAAACCATCCTCATTGCCAACCCTTTGACAAGAATCAGAAGTACTGAGTACATAGGACACAAAGGAAAGAGGGTTGAGATCCTGCCCTTACTGTTCAAAGACAAGTACAATTACCTGCCTGCCTATTTTGTTCCCATGACTCCTCCTTTAACACCATAACCAGACCGCCCATTGGAACCCACCGCCGCAGCCAAGACCACCTCTACCCAACTTTTTGGAGTACTCTACCTTACTTTGACAGGATTGGTAGATTCCATGGTCCCCAACTCTGGACCTTGGTCCTTACTTGGGCAATCTGTATCTTATATTATCAAGTTAGCACCCATTCTATGGTGGGCCCTACCCGCCGGCTTGGCTGTACCTCACCCCAAGCTGCGCCACAGGCCTCTACTTACAACTGGCTTCCTGACACCCTGGTTATGTTACTGACAACTACATATTCAATTGCAACAACCAAAATTGGCAAAGTAAAAGCAAGCACTTTGTCTGTGAAGATAAGACTTGTGGGGCCCAGCTGAACACCAAGGGCTGGGAGCAGGTAACTGCCGTGAAGGGGGAGCACACTTGTGAGCCCCCAATCATCTAATCACTCAAATGCTGAAGTGGTACCTTGTTCAAGTAATCCCCACCTCCTCTCACCTCTGGGCATCTGATCTGGCCATAAAGGCCCTGTAGCATTTAAAGCCCAACAATCTTAAGTTGGTACCAACACAGGAGCAGTTGGTCAAATTCATCAGCAATAAGCAGATTGCCGCCAATCCCCCTCCCCCAAGGCCTCAGACGTCTTATCAGAGCTTACGCTCACCCACAAGCTCAAGCAGC
This sequence comes from Entomophthora muscae, assembly GCA_014839935.2. Lineage (NCBI taxonomy): Eukaryota > Fungi > Entomophthoromycota > Entomophthoromycetes > Entomophthorales > Entomophthoraceae > Entomophthora > Entomophthora muscae. The sequence continues at coordinate 239,979 of QTSX02003641.1, forward strand.
TTCCATGTGGGGAGCATTTCCTTCTTCATGGCAATGGGCCCATCACCAAAGACCGTATAATCTGCTATGCAACTCAGCAGAAACTGCTGGAGTTGAAAAGGGCTTCAACCTGGCTAGTTGATGGTACCTTTATCACTTGCCCCCAGATGTTCAAAAAGCTCTGGACAATTCATGCCCAGATTGGCATCTGGGTGATTCCACTTGCTTCCTTCCTCCTCCCTGAAGCCACCAAGGCCATTTACACCCGCGTGTTCTCAATCCTTCACAGCACACTTTCCCTTCTTTCCCCTGATAACAACAATGATGCCAAGAAGACCCCCCACACCTGCGCAAACCATCCTGCCACTGACAAGGACCAGGCCACCCTGGACTCAGAGGAAAAGGTAAGGCTCAGAACTTTAGGGCCTCACATGTGCATAATGGACTTTGAGCCTGCTCAGTTCAATGCATTTGAGCAGCTGTTTAGTGGGGAGGTGCAGGAGTGCCATTTCCACTTCCACCAAGCAATTTCTTGCAATGTGCAGTCCCATGCCAAGCTTAGTAGGTTAATCCAGAGTGTCAGGGCCCAGAAATCCCTGGACAATCAGCTGGCCTTCCTAGAGGCAAAACCCCCACAGCTTGGGAACCCCTACCAAGTATTCCCCAGAGCAAGAAAAACCCCTTTTGACTAACAAATGTCCCGGTATTTGAGAGGCACATGAGCCTTAAATCCCTGGCTTCAATTACATTATCAAATTTGGGCCTCTCAACTATCAGGAAATGATACATTGAGAGCGCAATTGTTTGATTGCGCAATTGGGCACTTGATCACTTGCAGGATCTATAAATAACTGTGCCACCTTGGCATGCTGCAGTTCAAGAAAGGTTTGTGTTATACCAACCAATGAGCACCCACCCCCTGGTCCAAGTACGCAAATTCCAGTGAAAATTGTAAGTTTAACTACAATTGATGCCATCAGTTCTCTGGTGGCACTAAAAGCCTCAAAATTACCAGTAATTATAAATAGTGAGGAGGACAAGCCCTTCTTACTGTTGAAATCTTAAATAAATAACTTAATGATCAGGATTCCTTACTTTCTTGCAAGATCTATCTACTTTTGCACCAATTTAACTATTCTGTTTGCATTTATTTGTATCTCCACTACACTTTACAACCTCCCACATCTGCTCCTCCTGGTCACCAAGAGTGATCATTTTGGCCTCCATGCTTGAGATACCTCCTACTCCCCCTGCCAGCTGTGCCTCCTGCCCGGGACTTCAGTAAGTTGGGTTTTGTCCATATCACAGTGTTGGGGCTGGTCAACCAGATTGTGCCCCATACTGGGAGTTGGTGTTCCCTAGCTACTTAAGTCAACTATCTGGTCAGAATTGCGCCTATTGTATACTTGGCTTTCCAGGCCCGGCTTGCCTCCCTTATGGGAGCCCAGCCAGATTCTGGTATGGGCCATGACACAGAGGGACACTTTGGACACCTGCAAATTTGTACTGGCACAATCCAGTGCCTTGGCTTTTTTAAAGCTAGAGCACACTGTGCAGGGGTTTGAAGTTCTTACAAAGGATCCTTACATAGCAAAGCATCTTGAGTTCAAGCCTTTTCTCAAGTACTTTGAGCCCCAGTGGATTAGGAAGGTTGTCATGCAGAGGCAAGGTGTCAGGGACCCACTTTGCGGGGAATAAACTTCCCAGCTGATGAGCCAAGGCCCCTACATTTAAGCCTGGTATGACTGAGCCAATAGAAACTGTGACCATTGCAAGATGTCCAAGTTGTCCTAGATAAGCAAACCTTCCAAACATAGAACTGAATCACCCAAGTAGGTAGTAGCCCACCAAATACGTCAAGAGGTAAAATGAGGCGTAAGGGCTAACCAGAGTAGGTTCAGTGGGTGGGGAAGCAAATGAGTGGCCATAGTGGAATTTATGTCCCCAATGTCCAGAAGAATATTTGAACCATCCATTGGCAAGGGATTCCTTCTGGTGGGCATCATCTGGGGATGAATTATATGAGTCTGTTTTTAGAGTTGGGTTTTCCAAGGCGTACACCTTGGTCAAGAAGTAGGCTAGAAACCAAGATAGGAAGAGAATTCCTCTCATGGCTTCAGAAAAGGAATGTTATTAAAATGGATGAGTAGCTAGAAGAGTAATAATCTTTATTGTTGGAACATTTGAGAAAAGGGAAAGTTTAGAACTTATATAGCTTCAAATACCAGCTGAACCTTTGAGAGGTGTTTGGGAAATGAATATGATTTACCTGAAATCAATCATTTGATAATCCTGTCTAAGTACAATTTAAGTATGAGCTTAATGGTTATCAAGCTAATTTGATTGAGACAGAGGGTCCAGAAAGATTTTAGCATAGTAAAGATAATTAAGCGGTGTAGATATTGAAGATCCAATATTCTTAAGCACAGAGCCATGCCTAATAACAGAGACAGCGGGTCCAGAGTTGTCCAGGAGGCTAGATACAGCCAATCATACGCTGAGCAGTAAGTGATGTGTTTCATGTTCTTATTAACATTTTCAAATTCAAAAGGCTTTTCAAAAACAAAAACTGATTGAATCAACCAATAATAAAAAGGTAAACCAAAGCTTTGTAGTGACTTGGTGTTAACAATCAATACATTTTTAGCGTCCTGGGTTCAAATCTGGGTCCCGGAGGGTTTAATAAAAACTGTACAGTTGTTGACTCTGTTGTGTGGTTTCTTTAAATGGTTGTCTTCCATCTCTTTGTTCTGGTGTTGTTCTGGCAATATATTTTCTCCAAGGCTGTAAATAAAAGACAGGTAGTCAGGGAAGAAATCCCTGACACAAGGCAAGGCCAGAGCCAAGGCCAGTTGGAATGTGTACTGGGCAGCAGTGAATGGTGAGCTCAAGACCACTTTGGCAATAGAGGCTTATCACAAGAATCTCAAGGCCAACTTTGGGCTTCACCCAAAGCTTAACAAGTTCTTCTCTATTCTGTAGCACAAGCAGGAGAAAACCATCTTCAAGCTGCGTGACTTGGCTAACTGTGTCTCCCCCACCAAGCCTACAACCCGCTCCACCCTCTTCACCAAGGCCATCCAGGGTGCAGCTAAGCACAAATACAAGGCTTCTGAGCTTAAGCAGCAGCTTGAGCTTATTGCCACTGCCCTCCTAGAAGGGGCTAAAATGAAAAAGGGGAAGAAGGGTGAAGAGTTTTGCAACATCTTTGATTACTCCCTCTTGGGGAATTAATGCCCCAAGTAAATCACCAAGTGGCTCACCTAGTGGTTCACCTAGTGGTTCACCGCCCAGTCAATAAACTGGTGGCACCTTTATCAGTTAACCATCTATGACGGGTATCCCTAAATCCAGGTCCTAAATGAAACACAACTTGATTAAGCCTTGTGACTCAAGAGGAACATTACTCAGATAAACCCCATGACCTCCATGACGTATATGGACGACATGTGGCTTGTCATGATACTATATATTAAGCTATATTCATATCCAATAAAGTATCATTCTCTTCTTAATCTTTCCCCTTTATTTTGTTCCTATACTTCCCAGAAGTATATACCTGACAGTAGTAGCACAGGTAGATTATCCATACCTACCCAACTCAAAGGAAAAATTCCTCCCAATAAAAGAACCCAAGCAATGTCACTCCCTAACAGTTTGAGAGATTATAAAGTAGGACAAGACTTTCCCCTGGACTTGTCATCTAAAATAATCTCCTTGTACCCATCAACCAGTACAACGCCATCAAAACCTGCAGTCTGTTCCCTACCACACCAGCCACAACAGCGTCTGTGCAACCTGATATACCCAACATCTTGTTTCAATGCTTACGTTCAGCTGAGATTGGCGCCTTTGCAGGACTACACCGTGAGAACGCCTCTCTTTGGATCAACAGCACTGAGAGCAAGTTTGAACAAGTGAAGTACCCCCAAAGACTCTGGGTTAGCAAAGTTGCCCTCTGCGTCACAGGGACTGCTTTGCGCTTCATTACCAAATGGCTAGCTCAACACCCTGACCAGAAGGAAAACTGGGAACTATTCAAAGCTGCATTCCTTGAAAAGTTCTCCATGAAAGATTCAGACGTAGTGATCATGACCAAACTCTGAACCTTCAAAATTACAGGAACCATCAAAGAATACATCATTGTGTATGAAGGACTACGTGACTGTGCGCCCAGCACCATCAGTTTTGATGAACCTGGACCACGCCTGGACTTCTAAAATGGCCTTCCCACATATATCAGACGACAGTTTGACATGACCTGCTGCAAGAACCTCGAGGATGTATTCCTAGAAGGAAAACATGCAGCTCAGAAGTCTAACAACCTACACACCACCAAAAAGCGCAAGGAAAACCCTGCAGTTAAGAGAAAGACTTGCCCCAACAAGCAAAACAACCAAGCCAATAGTACCCAACCTCGCAACAGGAATCACACTGCACAAGCCAACCAGGCTAGCACTGAAGATACCAACAAGGAGGGAAAAGCTCAGGGGAGTGCTTAGGCAAGCCACCCTCCCCCTCTACACAAGACTTGTACAGAGAACAGGATGTGGACTCCATCACCATGATCCAAGTTCCCTCCAGCAACTCTCTCCTGTTTGCCACCCAATCCAGAAATAAACTTCTTACCTATCCTTTCCGTTTTTGCAGATACCAGGGCACAGCACTATTTAACACTGGAGCCAATTAATTGCTTATTAACAGGAGTTTTGCAGACCTCATGAAGTTACCTACCATTTGAAGTAACATCAAGAGAGTTGTCATGGCAAACAACTGTAGCACACCAGTTACCTGTGAGACCAAACTTTTCCGGGCCCAAATTGGAGACGTCTAAACAACAATTAGTGGCCCCATCATCCCAATCCCAAAATATGATATCATACTTGGATTAGATTGGATTTGAAAGACAAAACCTCACTTAGACTGGGACAGTGCCACCCTCACAATCCAATAGGGAGAAGTCCACCATCACGTGTACCCGACACACCTTGACACCCTCATGAGGGACCACATATTTGTAAAGATCATGGAAACAGAGAAAGAAACTGACATCAGCAAAATCAATTGGAGCACATGTACATATGAAGTCATCCACTTCAAAAACACAGAAATTCAACACAAACAGAACCCAATTAGAAACCAGTATTCAATGAATTTCCCTCCGTATTCCAAGAATCACTACCCAGACTGCCCCCTGATTGGGGTATCCAACATGAGATCAACTTAAAAGGTAGCATGCCTAAGACGCAACCCATCTACCGCCTCACACCCCAAGAAGACGACACTCTAAAAGCCTACCTTGATGAGGCACTCGAGAAAGGCCTTATCAGACCTTCAAAATCACCCTTTGGTGCCGCTGTCTTCTTTGTGGTAAGGAAAGATGGAGGCCTCTGCCTAGTCACAGACTACAGGGCTCTCAATGAGGTCACAATAAAGAACAGGTATTCCCTGCCCCTAATTGATGAGCTTTTTGATGCCCTGGGGGGGTCCCAAATCTTCACAAAAATTGATTTGACAGCAGGATATCACCAAATTTGCGTGAAACCTGAAGACATCCCAAAGACTGCATTTTGGACTAAATACAGATCCTTTGAATGTGTTGCTTTCAATTTTGGCATGAAAAATGATCCCAGTACCTTTGTAATCTTCATGAATGAAGTATTCAAGGAACACATTTGGAAAAGAGCAATTATCTACCTAGACAACATCATCATCTATAGTCCCAACCTACAACAGCACTGGGAAGACGTCTGCGTAGTCCTCCGTACCCTACAGGAAAACCAACTAATTGCCAAACCATCCAAATGCAAGTTCTTCTCAACTGAACTTCCCTTCCTTGGTCACATCATTAGCAAGGACGGTATCAAGCCCAATCCAGACAAGATACGCGCTAAAACAGAAATGCCAGCCCCAAGAAACAAGAGCAAACTCCACACTTTCCTTGGAATGGCAGCCTATATACACAGGTTCATCCCTGACTGGGGCGCCCTGACAGCTCCCCTATCAGCCATCACATGGAAAACAACCAAATTTGTGTGGACACTCTTACAATATCAACATTTTTGCCAGCTAAAAGAGCGCATGGTTACCGCCCCCATCTTGCAGTATCCAAACCGCAAGGGTATCTATGAGCTAGAAACCAACGCCTCTGATTATACCATAGGAGGGGTCCTCTGTATCCAAACAGCCCAAAAATACTTCCTCCCTGTAGCATATAAATCCTGGAAGCTATCAGACGGCAAACAAAGATACCCTATACATAATAAGGAGTTGGTTGCCATCATACACTGTCTCATGAAATGGCAATGTTACCTAGAAGGAGCCCAGACGTTCAAAGTGTACACTGACCGTAAGTTGTTGACATTCTTTAAAACACAACAACACCTGTCAAGAAGACAAGCCAAATGGATGAGTCTCATACAGAGATACCCCATGCAAATTGAATACAAGCCAGGCAGAGAGATGCTTACTGTAGACGCCCTATCAAGGCTATACAATAAACACATCCTCCACACTGATGGTGACCCTGACTGGCCCATGTTAATCATTGGGAATCTCCAGGAAGGATTCCCACCTGGTACACCAATAAACATCCAAGAGAAAGTCCTCAAGAACAAATATATGTTCAAAAATGTATATGGTACCCTCCACCAAATCCTTCCAAATGGTGACACTGTACCCTACGTTCCGTCAACACAAAAGATTGACACAATCCTCTGTTATCACAGAGACTTGGGACACACCTGTAGCAGAAACTTGCATGAATATCTCAAGACCCATTACTGGTGGCCCAACATGTTAGATGATATCAAAGAAGTACTAGAGCAATGTGAGGTCTGTGAAAAGTACGCCCAAACCAAAGCTTCACCCAAATCAGTAGTACCTGTATCTATCACACAGCCCTTCAAGGTATGGTCGTTAGATATCATGGGACCTATGCCTGGTGAAAGCAAAGGCAAAAAGTACATCATCACAGCCATCAACTATGCCAAAAGATGGCCCATAGCACAAGCCACAAAGGAGCATAAAGGCAACAACATGAGACAATTCATTGGTAAGGAGATCATAGCTAAGTTTGGAAAGCCCAACCTCTTAATCACAGACAGAGGCACTGAACTCAAAGCTATTGACACCAACATATACCTTGCCAAAAACGGAATAAAACATGTCACAGCCAGCCCATATCACCCCCAAGCAAATGGACGTGTAGAGCAACTAAACAGCTCTCTAGTAGAAGCCCTCAGTAAGTTATTTGCCAACAATCCAAAAGCCTGGGTTGACATGTTACCAATTGCCCTTATGGTCTGAAGAACACAAGTCAACCGCAATACAGGCAAAAACCCCTATGAACTTGTCTATGGCCAGAAACCTTCACTTGTCAGTACTACAACGGGACCACAAGTGCCAATTCCCAAGAAGATTCCAGACAGCAACAACCCAAAAGTACTACAAGCTAGAAAGGACCAAGAGACAATGGAACAACAAAGGGTTCAACGTGAAGCAATCCCATTACAACAAGAAAGGTTCCAAGTTGGAGACAATATCTGGGTTGTCAACCGCAACCAACACAAATTAGACCCAGGATTGCGCGGACCAGGCATTGTCATGGAGGTAAAACCCAATAATATGTACCTCATCAAAGGGATTAGAGCTCAAACCAAACTAAAACGTATGCACCATGATCAACTCCATTTGTGTAAGGCAAGGACAGCCCAACAAAATTCAAGACTCCCTGTCCCTAACACCAAACTGGATCAGTACCAGGCCTGTGTACCAGATACCCTCAAGAAGGTTCCCAAGGCTCCGCCTTCCAGCACCCCAGGGGGAGATGTTGCAACATCTGTCATGAATGACATTTCAATACTTGTATTGAAACCCAAGAGTTAAACCCCGGTTCCCAGGAGGCGGATCTAACCCGCCAGACCAGTCCAGGACCCGCCAACCCGTTAAGAGATGGGCTCAAATTGGTAAATTACTCCGCGTTCCACTGGCCTACTACAGAGGACCCTCCAAAGATTACTCAAGTCACACAAAGTGGACAGGAGACTGCCCGCTCATTAAATTGCAAACCTGAGTTAACGAGTTACTCTGAGACCCACCAGCCTCCCAGAGACAATTCCCCAAATGGTCATCAGATTGATGCCAACCTTGAGCCACCAAAGATCCAAACCTATGCAGAGTTTACAGCTTGCCTTAAGGAAGTTAAGACAAAACCTATTTTTAACCTTGCCAATGACCACCAGCAACTGCCAGTCTCCCGCCCAGAAGGGGTGGTGCAATTGGACTACTCAGGTGACATAGGGAACAGTGGCAGCAAAACAAAGCATTGCCTTTCCAATTTGCCAGAACAGGCATAACCTGGATCTGCCACCCTTGAGACCCCAAGCCAAGACCCGCGTCCCGCCAGTGCCTCGTCTGCAAACCTGAACCCTGCAAAAATTGAAGAAGCGAAGTCCCAGGGTATAAAAACCCTGGCGGTACGGCAAAAACCCCATTGTCATTTTTGATAATAAAGTTTTATGAACCTTTGGTTTGAACAAATCTTACCCTATCTAGTCTTAGTGATCTTCCATCTTAATTCCAGTCAAGTAGACCACCAGGCTGCCGCCCTCTCCCAAGACCAACCTGCCAAATTGCCCCAGACAATATACCGTCCCCCGGGAGCCCCTTTTGGACCTGTGCATTTTACTGAATACCCCCCAACCCGGCCTATTTGGAGTACAACTTGGAAACCATCCTCATTGCTGACCCTTTGGCAAGGACTAGAAGTACCAAGTATATAGGACGCAAAGGAAAGAGGGTTGAGATCCCGCCCTTACTGTTCAAAGACAAGTACAATTATCTGCCTGCCTACTTTGTTCCTATGACTCCTCCTTTAACCCCACAACCAGACCGCCCATTGGAACCCACTGCCGCAGCCGAGACCACCTCTACTCAACTGTTTGGAGTACTCTACATTACTTTGACAGGTTTGGTACATTCCGTGGTCCCCAACTCCGGACCTTGGTCCTTACTTGGGCAATCTGTATCTTATATTATCAAGTTAGCACACATTCTATGGTGGGCCCTACCCACCGGCTTGGCCATACCTCACCCTGAGCCGCCCCATGCCTCTACCTACAACTGGCTTCCTAACAACATCTTCAATTACTCCCTCTCAGGAATATAACGCCCCGAGTAAATCACCAAGTTGCTCACCTAGTGGTTCACCGCCCAGTCAATAAACTGGTGGCACCTTTATCAGTTAACCATCTATGACAGGGATCCCTCAATCCAGGTTCTAAATGGAACACAACTTGATTAAGCCTCGTGACTCAAGAGGAACATTACTCAGATAAACCCCATGACCTCCATGACGTATATAGACGACATGTGGCTTGTCATGATACTATATATTAAGCTATATTCATATCCAATAAAGTATTATTCTCTTCTTAATCTTCCCCTTTATTTTGTTTATTATACTTCCCAGAAGTATATACTTGACAAGAGTAAACTTGCTTGCTTGCTCCTATGGTTTTAACTTTTAACTTCTTTAACTCTAATTTTTACTTTTTAGTTTTGATCAATGAGTTTTTAGTTTTAATTTTTCTATTTTTTTATTTAATTAGATAGTACTTTTTTATGTATATACATTAAGTTTGAGATGAATAGTTATAGTTGAAAGTGAATGAAATATATTAATTTTTGTTAATTTCCTAATAAAACAAAAGATATTCACATTTGTACTTATATGAACTATATCAAATAAGTTTTAATATTTATTCATACTTTGCATAAATTTTATTGTTGTGTTTTTGTTTGTTTTTGTGCTATTGGAATTTTAATTTATATGGTAATCAAAAATATTTTTATAATGAAGAGTGTAAATTACATAGTAAAATGAGAAATAGTTGCTTATTTCTCCTTGTTTTTATTAATTAAGGTACTGTTTTTATTGCACTTTTGAGCTCTCTGGGGTCACTTAAGTATACCATAGCTGTATAGCTTAATTTTTTATATTAAAAGTTTTCAGAACATAAAGATCTGTTAATTAAAAAAGTGTTGATTTCCAGATGTCAATCAGGAAAAAAGCTGAATTCTCACTTTACTATAGTGTCGAGCACCAGGGAGTCGATTTTACCACATTTGCCTTGAAATCCAGATGGCACTGGGATTGGTTTAGCGCTTTTTAGAAAATGGGGCAGAGACGGAATGCAAAGGAAAAACCAGCCAAGTATTTGCACAATATTTTAAATTTCACAAAATAAATAATTCTGAATATCGCTATTTACAAGGTGCTGGTATGTAGAGATTGGCCTTTGGGAATTATGAGCAGTCTGGCCATGGGCCTGGATCAGCTAGGTGGCACTGGGACTCTGTGGCCACTTGGAGGCTTAATTCTTCAGATTTGATCTGGAAATTTTTCAGTTTGGCCCAATTTTCTGGAGGTTTGGCTATCTGGCGGAATTCTTGCTGGTAGCAGGATGCTCGCCTGATCCTTTAGCCAAGAGCACTTCCCTAATAGGTATCTCACTCCTAGATTGGCCAAGGGTGCAATCATGCTTGGGGAGTTCACTGTGTTGGTGTGATTCTTTGTGCCACTGAGTATTTCCAAAGATTTCATTATCCCAAGTGAGTTGTTTAGAATTCCCTTATTGGGAACCAAGGGCTTATCTGGGCTGGCTGGCTGGCTGGCTGGCAAGTGGAAGGTTGATATTGATGGATCTCATCAAGGGCTACAAATTTGACAGACCGCTGGACAGTTGGGCTGATTATTGGTTTGAGAAGCGGTTATTGGTTCTCTTGAGGCCCGAAGCCAGTTTTTCCCTTTGGTCATCTGGGGTTCTGATTATTGTCTGGCTTCTATTGCCATGGTATTGGCTTAACCAGAAGCTACATTTAACCCGAGTTTAGCCAGATTTCTACACAGCATATTACTTTATGCGATCCAAGCCTTGACATCTATAATACTAAACCAATAGCTTGGAGGATAAAGGGGATTTGAATTGCAGTGCTGGTGAAATAGAAAGGATCCGAAATATGATGTGGGTTGGCCCAGGCTTTCATTGAAAAAGCTGATCAGTTGTAAAAATTTAATCATTATTTCCTGTCAATTCGACTAGATTGTGGGGTTGATGTAGAGATTTATTAAGACATTAAGAGTAAAAAATAGATGTATTTTCGACAATATGCCTTTTAGATGGCGAAGGGATACATTGTTTAATAAAGGTTAAGAGGGGAAATTGGATTTGCTTGAATCCAGTTCGCTTGGGGTTTAAAGTATGGACATCCTTGCTTGCTTAGGCTGGGTTATTATGTAGAGGTTTAGCAGGACTTTATCCCCATGATGTTTTGGAAGTAGAGGTTATGGCTAACCAAGGCTAACTTCCTAACGGGGACCGAGTACGAGCAGTTCCTGTCTTCGAGAACGTCTCTTTTGCAGGGGAGCACAGTGCCGTTGGAATCAATCCATACTTCGTTGTGATGGTGGGCGTAGTAGCTCAGGGCAACAGGCATGAGATGGGGGACAATGTCGTTGTCTTGCACTACCCGAGCAGAGCCAATGGGCTGCTGGCTGAGCCATTTGGAGAAGATGACGTTAGAAGTCCTGGGCTGGCCATATGTGTACAGCTCCATCCGAGTCCACGGCAGCTCCAGGCTTGTGTGGACTCGAACTGCAGCGAGCGAGGCGATGGACCCGCCAAGGGAATGTCCCGTCAATGCCAAGGTGTAGTTTGAGTATTCGCGTTGAGCAAACAGATCTGCCAGAATGGGAAGGAATTTCGTGGCCATGGAATCCATGGCATACTTAAAGCCACCGTGGACAAGAGATCCTTCAACTGGAGACTCCAAAAACGGCACAAGCATGGCTGCAATGTCACTAAGCTGGTTCCGTAAGCCCCCCGTGCCTCGGAAGGCCATAACGATTCGCTTGTCTCGGTCATCAACTGCGATATAGCCGCTGGTATCCAGCCTGGAGCTTCCAAACGATGCCATGAAGCGGGCTTTGATGCCTTTACAGGATTTACATTCAAAGTTTTCCAGCAGGGGCCCTTTGCAGTACGCGGCTGTTGCATAGCGCGAATACTTTGCTGTGCGATTTATATTCATGGGACGCATTCTTCCGGCAACTTGGATCAACGTTGGGTTGGGAGAAGCAAGCACATAAGCCAGAGCAAGAAAGATGAAGGATCTCATGTAGCCGTCGCCGAAATAGACTCTTGTATATATACAGAGCAGTAAATGGTAGGTTGATCGGTAAGCCATCTTTACTTGGTTCCTCCAAACTAGGGATACTTCGGCTCAGCCTCGGCTAGCTTCCGGCTCTGGGCCGGTTTAACTAAAACGTAATAAAAATATTTAACTATTATAAAATACGTTTTTGAAAAGAGTCACCCAGAGGCAGAAACTGGCCGAAGCAGCCCTACTCCATGCTGCGGGGGATCACCCATTGGATTCAATTTTATTGACACGACTGGAAATAAAGATGAGCAATGAATATTGGATCGGCCTACGCCACAACATTTATTCTTTCACTGAAGCAATATATTTTGTACTCAAAACATATCCTTTGAAAGCATGCCACGAAAACTCAGCTGAACAGTTTTGGGGGGAATATAAGAACTATTAATCACATACCGGCTATAAAGGGTAAGCCGACCTTACTTTGCTACCAATATAACACGACACTTGTAAATAGATCCAAATAGTTGTAATTCAAATAAACATTCTCAACTGCTTGACCGCAATTTCCCATACATTGTCCAACACGGTGGCAGCTGCTATAGTACCATCAGCTATAACAGGGTATCAAGTAATATACCCTAGAAATTCCTCAAAAGTTTAAACCAGCACAAGGCAACCTTAAGAAAGTTGGTCCTTATACCAAACTTAAAAATATAAGGAATATATTTAATCTAGAGCCATAAATTTACTTTTAAAAGGATACCATCTTTACATCTGGCTTGTCTATTTGCTTCAAGCCCACAGTTCAGTCGAATATTGGAACTGTGCTTTCTGATACAGCTAATAGAGAGAATATCCAAGAAACATATCACATTTATATATCATCAACAGAATAAACTTGTACATAACGCCCAAGTGAGAACTTTGTCAGGGTGAAGTAGAGTGAGAGCTCAAATTAGTTGATCAAATGGGGAATGTACACCCAAATTCAAATGACATTACCAATAAAGAGCAGACGGTGTGTATTTACTATAAAATGGTAACCTTTGAAGAGGGAATATAGAAAGGTACAATAGATAATAATGCACAGGTACAAGAGGAAGCCTTTAATTTGGCTCAAAGTCAGAGAATCAGCTGCATAGATGGGTTCACCTTCAATTTTGCAAACTTTGGGGATCATTTCATCAGGAGGAGAAAGATTTCCAGGAGATCACAATGGTGAGAATGCAGAGTCTAATAACCTGGTTATTACAAATCAGATTGGCAGATATTGAAATAAGTGAATCATGAGGCAAGATATTTAATCAGAAAATATCAAAATAATACTGTAGTTTGATAGGAATAGTATTACTTAAAGCTCTTGGATACCCTTTGATGGTATGGCCTCTGTCAGGGATCCAGTCTCGGGTGGCTGGCCCGCCGTTTTCAGGGGTAACTTGGGCCGGTGTTTTTGCAGGCAGGGCCCACCACAAGAGAGGAGCTAACTCAAAAAGGTAGGAAGCAGACTTCCCCACCCAAGACCACAGGCCGGCAGTTGGTATGATGGTGTCAATCACCCCCGTGAGGGTGATGTACACAATTCCAAAGAGCTTGTCAACATGGTCAGTTGGGAGGTTAGGCAAGGAAGCAGGCATAGGTTTGGGCATCACGGGCGGCTCTATATGGATATTATATGCAGAGAGGTAGTTTAATTTTCCTCTAAATAATTTTGGCGTGGAGAATATCCACGGGCCTTGACGGTTGTATCTAACAGCAGATTGTATGCAGGCCAAAGGATCAAGTTTGAGTGTCTTTTCTGGGGTATAGTCCTTGTATTTGGGCTTCAGGGGGTAATCAGTGAAGTGAATGGGCTCAAAGGGTGCACCAGGAGGGTGGAAACTGTGGACAGTGAGGCAGGAGGGCCGTGAGATCTTGAACTGAATTAGTAGATGGCAAATACAAAATAAGGCAGTAGCTGTATAAGCCAAAGTAACATAACCTTTATTCATAAATGGTGATAAGTTTGGAGCACGGGGTCCTTTGATCTATATAGCACCCCACCTCCAAACTTAACATTTTCCATGGAAGGTTTATCAGGGCATTGGGAAAGGCAGGCCCAAGGGAACTGGGTGCTTAGGTCCAAATGTGGCAAAATGGTACTTGGCCCAGGAGTTTTTTCATTGGTCAAGAATCTTGATTTGGCTACCTGATTATCTTGCTTTAGTGCTGTGATCATGGGACCAGGCCGCGGGCCCATGCCTCTTCCCTGGGTCAGCTCCTGATTAGTTGCTGGTGTAGACTTCAAGTTCATGAAGCTAATAGTTGTTGCTTCAGTACCTCCATTAGGCGCTGTGACTAGTCTTCCATTTGGTGCAATAATTTCCTTGGTTTGGCCTGTTTCACTGTATGGGCCAACATTCTCGGTATCAGCTTGTGGGGGCTTGATCCCAGAAAAACGCAGGCAGGCAGTCCTGCAGTCCACAGGCCTGGCGGCCCAGGGGATCCAGGGTCGGGGTTCAATTCCTGCTCCCAGGCCCGGGTTTCCAGAGAGGAAGAATTGTCAATCCTGACAGCCTCCTTGTGTGTAATATTTAGTCAGCTTACAGATACTGCCAATGGTGGTTCTATAAACTGTTACCTGACCTCCTTGAAGGTCAGGATTTGAGGACCAATAGGTGATTTTAGGGGAAATTGAGCACAGGGCATAAGCGCCCCACTCAGACTCAATTTTTTGTGCCACCACCCACTTAAAATTGATTTTTAGACCTAAATATACAATTGCCACAAGCTGACAGGGCTTTGGGACGGGTTTTCTCTAGTGGCTGTGCTTTGGCCTGGCCACACCCAGGAAAACTATGTATGTGAAAATATGCTATCATTGCAACATCTAAAATTAATCCCTCTCATGAAAGTAAACCCCTGAGTGATTCCCTGACTAATCATTGAGTCAGTAGCACTCTTATCAATTGCACATCTAATATGGGATTTGACAATCTTAAGCCCTAAGCAGAACATTACTTGGACAAGCCCCATGACTGCCATGATATACATGGACAGTATGCGGCTTTTCACGATACTATATTTTACTCTAAACTCATATCAATAAATTATAATTCTCTTCTTAATTTCCCCCTTTATTTCATTTATTATACCTGTCAGAAGTAGGTATTCAATAGTGATACATGGTAAGCAAAAATGTTCTTGAGGAGCATCTGTGGGATTTCTTTGACAAAGCAGGTTGAGAATGGTATGAAGATACTGTACTTGGTCAGGCTTTCCACAACTACTAGAATCCATGTGTTATGCTGGCTCTTGGGTAACTCCACAATGAAGTACATTGAGATGGAGGACCATGGGCAAGTTGGAATAGGCAGAGGCTGTAGCAGTCCTTGAGGTTTCTGGTGCAAGGGTTTGATTTGACCACATTTGAGGCATTTGCTTATGTAGCTCTGTGGGGTTCCTGACCACCAGTCCCTAAAGTGTGTCCTGGGTCATAGCCAGGGACTGGCTGGAAGGGGTTGTAATTTTCTAGTAAGAGAAAATGTATCTCAGAAATATGTATAGGGGTCAAAATAGGCTTTTATTCACTCTCAGAAGGAAGATCTCCTTATAAACCTTCTGTTATATGGCCCGGGGGGTCAGGGAAACAATATGAATTTGCCAATACTTGAAGTCCTCCAACAATATCTTGGAATCCTTGTAATTGGTCTTGGGCTCCTGCACCTTAGTCTTGGACTTATGCTCCTTCAACTTGGACTCCTGCACCATAAACTTGGACTCCTATACTGTGCCTAGAGTCCAGCTTCTTATCTCAAGCTCCAGCTCCTTAATCTTAGGCTTCTGCTTCTTTATCTTGAGCTCCAGCTTTTTTATAGCTTTGGTGACCTTGGTATTCCACTTGTATCAGTCCAACTAAGCTCCTGCTGGCAATCAAAAGGCTTCCAAAAACCTTTTGGCAGAAATTCAAAAGACCCCGTAACTTTCCAGCTAGCCTCCTTCTTATAGTATCCTTTTCCCAACGGTTCTGCCTTCAGAATGGCTTTCTTTAAAAGATTAAGCCATTGCTGCTCACTTTTTCTTATAACAACTTAAGCTTACATACTTACTTTCTCAAAAGCTTAAAGTATTAATTCACTGTTTTATCACTTATACTTTAAGCTTTTGGCTTCCAACCAATCATATTCATCAGGAAACCTTCCAGAAATCAACCAATGAATGCAGAGCACAAAACTAAATCATTTCTGAAGTTCCACTGGGATACAACTAGGAAATCAATTTCCACTTCTCAAATTGCTCAAATTGATGACTCTTTGTGCACCAAAGCGTTAACTGGTCCATTATTCTGGCACCATTCCACTCAATCAGCTTCCAATAAATCTACAGTTCAAACACTGTAACTTATTTCTTCTTTTCCTTTCTTTTTATTTATATGATAATTAATTCCATCTTTGTATCATATCTTTTGGCAGCATTAATTAATTCTTTTACTGCTTCTTTCTTATAAACATCTATATTTCCAAGAGTCCAAACCAAGCATCCTAGCTCCTGCATCCACTTTTTCTAGTCCTTCTTAGCTAACTTTCAGTTACTCAGCTATTCCTGCACCATGATCTTCTAGTTCTTCAGTGAGTTCTTCTCTATCCATCATCTAGTCCATCAACTAATCCTGCATCATGATTTTATTGTCCTTTGGCTAATCCTGCATCATGATCTTCTAGACCTTCAGCTCATCCTACATCATGATCCTCTATTCCTTCAGCTAGTCATTACTATGAACCACCTTGGTCCCAACTGCACAATGAACCATCTTGGTTCCAGAATTCAACATGATCCAACAGTCCCTCAACTATTCTTCACTGTGATCTCATACTATGAACCACATTGGTTCTCAATCTCATTCCCTGTTACTAGAACCTGTAGACCCAGACATGAGTCTCCATTGTTATTGGTGTTTGACTGGGCCCTCACAAGTGGCAACCACTTAGGCCATCCAACCATAGATCAATAAAGTCTATGCTGTTGTCTTTACTCACCCAGGTGATTAAGTCTGAGCTTTCAGTTACAAAGTAATCAGCTTTAATTCCCAGAGGCCTGATCACACCAAGTTCTGCAGCTGCTTCCCCAAGCAACTGCCTTGGTGACACCTCTGAGAAAATGCATGCCCTCCAATGCTCACTCTGGGTTCTCCCCAAAGCTCCCATAGAGACATAGATAAGGACACCTTATCAGTCTGCTAGGTAGAAAGCTTTCTCACAGATCTCCTGTAAGTGTATCAGGGTACGTAGAGCCCTCAGAGCTCTTCCCCTCCCTGGCAGCCCACGCTACCTGCCAGGGGTCCAAAACCTACAGCCCTGGTAGGCAAGTTACCTACCATACTGGCACACACTTCTACCCTGGCAGCCTGCATTACCCGCCAGGGTCTAAACATCATACAACCTGAGTAGCTCATGCTACCTATATCGCTGGATCACTCCCCATCACAAGCAGCTAAAGCTCCCTGCTGAGCTATCTCATTCCTCACCCCTAGTAGCCACAGTTCCCTGCTGGATGAGGACCTCTAGCCCACAGCAGCCAATATCCCCTGCCAGGTGGGGACAACATTTGCCTCTAGTAGTCCTTTGTTATCTACTAGCCAGGCCTTATCTTCCCTAGTTGTCAGGAAACCAGTTGTAGGTAGAGGCATTGGGCGGCTCGGGGTGAGGTACAGCCAAGCTGGCGGGTAGGGCCCACCATAGAATGGGTGCTAACTTAATAATATAAGATACAGATCGCCCAAGTAAGGACCAAGGTCCGGAGTTGGGGACCACGGAATCTACCAAACCTGTTAAAGTAATGTAGAGTACTCCAAACAGTTGGGTAGAGGTGGTCTTGGCTGCGGCAGTGGGTTCTAATGGGCGGTCTGGTTGTGGGGTTAAAGGAGGAGTCATAGGAACAAAGTAGGCAGGCAGATAATTGTACTTGTCTTTGAACAGTAAGGGCGGGATCTTGACCCTCTTTCCTTTGAGTCCTATATACTTGGTACTTCTAGTCCTTGCCAAAGGGTTGGCAATGAGGATGGTTTCTAAGCCGTACTCCAAATAGGCCGGGTTGGGGGGGTATTCAGTAAAAGGCACAGGTCCAAAAGGGGCTCCCGGGGGACGGTATATTGCCTGGGGCAATTTGGCAGGTTAGTCTTGGGAGAGGGCGGCGGCCTGGTGGTCTAATTGACTGGAATTAAGATGGATGATCACTAAGACTAGATAGGGTAAGATTTGTTCAACCCAAAAGTTCATAAAACTTTATTATCAAAAATGACAATGGGGTTTTTGCCGTACCGCCAGGGTTTTTATACCCTGGGACTTCACTTCTTTGATTTTTGCAGGATTCAGGTTTGCAGACAAGGCACTGGCAGGACGCGGGTCTTGGCTTGGGGTCTCGAGGGCAGCAGATCCAGGTTGTGCCTGTTCTGGCAAATTGGAAAGGCAACACCTTGTTTTGCTGCCACTGTTCCCTATGTCACCTGAGTAGTTCAATTGCACTACCCCTTCTGGGCAGGAGACTGGCAGTTGCTGGTGGCCATTGGCAAGGTTAAAAATAGGTTTTGTCTTAACCTCCTTAAGGCAAGCTGCAACCTCTGCATGGGTTTGGGTCTTTGGTGGCTCAAGGTTGGCATCAATCTGATGATCATTTGGGGAATTGTCTCTGGGAGGCTGGCGGGTCTCGGAGTAACTTGTTAACTTGGGTTTGCAATTTAACAAGCAGGCGGTCTCCCGTCCACTTTGTGTGACTCGAGTAATCTTTGGAGGGTCCTCTGTAGTAGGCCGGCGGAACGCGGAGTAATTTACCAATTTGAGCCCATTTCTTAACAGGTTGGCGGGTCCTGGACTGGTCTGGCGGGTTGGATCCGCCTCCTGGGAACCAGGGTTTAACTCTTGGGTTTTCAATACAAGTATTGAAATGTCATTCATGACACTAGTAGCCATTATTCCCTACTAGTCCTCTACCTGCAACAAAAGTCACTAAACTTCTACTTGGCCAACATAAGCCCCACCTGCAAACCATCAAACTTGTGGACCATCACAGGGAGTTTGAGCAATGCATGAATCCCTTGGCTACAGTTTTTTCTCTGTATATGCTTTCATGGCTAAGCTCTGGGAACAGCTAGCTGAATAGAGCTTCCCCCGAGTGGGTATTGAACCAGGTACCAAATTGATTTATAAGTCTAATACTCAGTGACTGGGTAGTTGGGAGCAAGATGATTTATTGAAGGCTTCTGTCAGATCCTAGAGTTTGGGGAATATGGGGCTGGCTTATTTCTTCCAGGGAAGCAAGTAGGTTCACATGTCCTCTGGAGTCAGTGATCCTTCATGGGTGGTTTGATGAAAGGCAATAGTAGATGTAACTCCCTTCTTTTAGGTGGTAAGACTCATAGAGTCAAGGTTCAATACAATCTTTGCAGCTCTGGCCCAAGGAAACCCTAGTATCAATGGAAAAGCCAGATTTGACAAGGAGTAGACCTTGATGCTGAAGTTGTTTCCTCCTACTCCAATGTTGAGATCCTCCAAAATCCTTGTCACTTGAACACAATATTTGTTGACTAAGGTCACTCAAGTGGAGGGGCCTTTTTGAAGTCCTAACTCCTGAGCCAGGTTACTGCTTATAAAGTTTCCTGTGGCTCTGGTGTCTAGTAGGGCCTTCCCTACCTGGCTGACCTTGGAGGAGGCTAACTCAACTGTTAATAGAGCATAAGTGTAAAGACCCAACAATTGGGGGAGTTTTTTCCGCAAAATAAGGTACTGAGTTGGCGACTTGGAATCCTGTGAGCACCGTCACAATGGGGTAGACTGTCATCATCCATCTGAAGACCTTGATGTGTACATTATATTCTCTGAAATTACCGGCAAAATACGTAAGTACATAGTATACACAGGTGTATATAGCTACAGACTGGGTGGAGTGGGGCAACACCAGTGTGGGCCAGGAGTACTGCTTGGAGGAGTTTAGCTGTGCTGACTCCTTGTAGATGTACTTGTTGGGTGGTTTATTGAACAGCCCATGATGGTGATTGTATTGGTGGCCCCCAATCCCTAGGCAGGCTGTGGGTACAGCTGAGAATATTAAATGGTTCATCTTCTTGTCAAAACCGCAGGCTTGACCCGCCAGCAAGGTTCCAACCAAGCGGGTTTGTGACCCACAATCCAATTACCCGGTCACTCAAAGCCAGACTAGGAAGTCAACTCAGATTACCAAATCCATCAACATGAACAGATGATGATCCTTCACAGTGGATACCTTGTTTTGGCGCTTGACTCACTACCAGGATCAAGCCATCCCCTCTTTCATCCAGCTGTGTGATCACCAATCATGTTCCTGCTATCCATTGATTCACAATAGCTATATAATCACTATCTCACAATAAATATTATTATCTATCCTCTAAATATTTTTCCCTGTGTAACTCTGCTAAAACAGCACAGTTATGACATTCTGATCCTGGGAAAGGGCAGACAAAGCTTAGTGTATTTAAATTTCTTGTAGGGTAAAGTTCTGATTGATTTATGTGATACTATTGAGGGGTAATTTCACTCAATGATATCACAAACTATCATCAAGTGAATTGGCTTTATTATATACTATCATTCTTGTGATGGCATGAATAGAGTAAAATACTGGACAGGGAATCCCAAACTCTTAGTGTTGTCTGGAATTCCCTTTTGGGAGGGGAATTGGGAGTGGTGTGCAGGCAATGAATTGTTACTTCTGGGCTTGCATTGGCTTGGTGTATCATTGGATGTTTTCATGCATCCAATTTTGGATTCTGCAGTTAGTGCAGGAATGGGTGGGTTGAGCAGCTTGTCAGCCCCTCCCAAATTTGGCAAATTCCAAATTTGGGCAGCAGTTTTCCCTCCATTTGGGTTTGGGGAAATTGCTTTTTTGGGTTTCCCCATTTGGAAATTTCCCCATTTGATGGCCTGGGCGGGGGACTGGCTGGCGGGAGTGGGTGAGCAGGCGGGCGCGGCCCGCAGGCGGGGTATAAAACCCGTCCAAATTAAAAGTCTTATTTTTAATTTCTATTTCCTGGCCCCAACTTTTTGCGGCAGTTTCCCCCAATAAGGGGGGAACTGCTGCCATTTCTTATTTTTTTTTATCAATTTTGATTGGGCACAAAGTATCACCTTGAACCAAAGTGTTGTCAGGAATATTCCTGACAGTCGCTTTTCCTTCCCTTCTTTGCAAACCTTTCTGTTGGCAGTACTGGACAATAAGGTCAGGAGCGTTGGCGAGGTTCTTTACTGGTTCCCATGAGTTTGATTCTGGTGGGTACCCTACCCATGAAACTAGGTACTGGACTTGATTGCAAACTTTCTTGTATCCTAGTATGGCCTCCACTTTCTACTCTGGGGTGTGTTGTAGGATTGTTGGCAGGGGGTTGCTGTCTTTAGTCTGATGTGTGTGGGGACTTCCTCTTTCTGCCTCTAGTTTGGATACATGGAAGACATTGTGGGCACTAGAGCAAACAGGGAGCTGTACTCTGTACGCTGTGTCAGAGATTTGCTGGAGTACTTTGAGGAGGCCAATGCGGCAGGGTCCTAGCTTTCTACCCACTTGGCTAATCTTGAGGTTCTTGGTGTCAAGGTACACATTAGAGCCTACTTCAAACTCTGGGTTGGCATGTTGGTGCTTGTTGGCTTGGACCTTTTACTTTTGTTAGGCCTCTCTGAGGTTACTCTGTAGATGTTTCTGGGCATTCCTTAGGTTTTGGAAGTACTTGTTGGCTTGAGGTACTGTCCCTGGGCAGCCTTTAGTGGGAATTCCTTGCAGAGAGAAACCGTAGTTGGCCGTGCATGGGGACATCTTGGCTCCCGAGTGGTAAGAACTGTTATAGCTAAACTGGGCCAAGGGTAGTAGTTCCGCCCAATTATCCTGCTTAGTGTTGACGTAGGCGCAGAGATAAGTTTCCAGTATCTGGTTAACTTGCTCTGGTTTACCATTGGTTTGAGGGTGGAAGGCTGTTGACAGGTTGAGCTTTACTTGGAGTTATCGCATTATTTCACCCCAGAATTTGGAAGTGAACTGGGTTCCTCTGTCTGAGACAATGTCTTTGGGGAGACCATGGTGGCAGTAAATGTGGTTAAGGAATAACTGAGCTGTGGTGGTGGCCAACATTCCTGATGAACAAGCAATGAACTCTGCGGCTTTGGTGAGGCGGTCCACAATAACCAGAATCCCTGTGAACCCTTGACTGGGAGGTAGGTCTGTAATGAAGTCCATGGAGATAGATTCCCATAGCATGGATGGGATTGGGAGGGGTTGAAGCAAACCCTGTGGCTTCTGTGTGGAGTGTTTGTTCCTCATACATGAGACACATTGTGAGATGTAGTTTTTTACTTGGGGAAACATGGATGGCCACCAGTAGCTGATTCAAAGATGCACCATAGTTTTCTTGATTCCTCTGTGACCACCTAGCAGGGAGTCATGTAACTCCTGTAGGACCTGATTCTGAATGGCTCCTGGGGGTACCACCAATCTATTAAGTCTGTAAAGAAAGCCCTTGTGGATAGAGTAGTTGGGGTTGGGTTTCACGGAGTTCATTTTGGCAATTAGGTCTTGGATGAGTGAGGAGTCCTTCTGGGTGTTCTTCACCTCCTCCTCCAAGAATGAGAGTGGTTGGGAGGCCCCAAGGACGGCCATTAAGAACTGGTTGGTGTCTAGGACTGATCAGGTGTTAAAATAGATCTGGTACTGATCTCCATCATTGTGGTCTTCTCATCTGCTCAGGGCGTCTGGTGCGTCGTTGGTGTGCCCTGGGATGTAACTGATTTTGAAGTTGTAGGAGGACAAATCCAGAGCCCATCTGGAAAGTTGTTGGCAGATCTTCCTCTTTCCTGTGAAGTATAAAAGTTTCCTGTGGTTGGTACGGATAATGACAGTGTGCTTGGCTCCTTCTAAGTATTGTCTCCAGTGTTGGAAAGCTTTAACTATGGCCATGAGTTCCTTTTTGTACACATTGTAGTTTTGTTCACAATCCAGCAGCTTCTTAGAGAAGTATTCCACAGGGTGGTATACTCCAGGCTCCCCTTTCTGAAGCAAGACTGTGCCTAAGGCAAAGTCTGAAGTGTCAGTCTCCAAAAAAAATTGGAGCTCGGGGTCAGGTCGTCAGAGTACTGGGGCTGTTGTGAAGGCGGTTTTGAGGGTCTCAAATGATTTCTGTGCCTCCTCTGTCCAAGTGTAAGGTACACTTTTGGCAGTCAAAGATGTAAGGGGTTCCGCTATCTTTTCAAAATTCTTAATGAACTGACAGAAAAAGTTAGCCAACCCTAGGAACCCTTTTAATTTTGATTGGGTGTCTAGGATCTGCCATTTGATTACTGCTGCAATTTTGGATGGCGCAATGGCAAAGCCGCCTTTCCGGATTTTGTACCCCAGGAATTCTACCTCTTGTTTGAGGAATTCACATTTCTCCCTTTTGCAGTATAGCTTGGCCTGGCATAAGCGTTCCAGGACCTTCTTCAGGTCACAGAGGTGTGAGGCTTCATCCTTGGAGTACACTAGAATGTTTTCTAGCTAAACCACTACACAGACATCCAGGAGGTCAAAGAGGATCTTGTTCATCGGGGCTTGGAAAGCAGAGGGTGTATTGCAGAGTCCAAAGGACATGACCAGGTGCTCGTAGAGGCCAAAGACTGTTCTGACTGCTGTTTTTCACTTGTCTCCTTCAGCAATTTGGACCTGATTGTAGGCATTGCAGAGGTCAAGTTTGGAAAATACGTAGGCTCCTGTCAGACAATCTGTTAATTGCTCTGCAGAGGAAACTGGGTAGCAATCCTTCACTGTGATGGCGTTGAGCAGACTGTAGTCTAAAAATGGTTGTAGTCCTCCATCCCCTTTCTTAACAAAGAAGATTGGTGAAGAGCAGGAGGATTAGGATTGTCTCATGTGTCCTTTGGCCATCAGGTCAGAGATTTATTCCTTTAGTACCAGATCTTGTGCATGTGTGGTGGGATAAACCTTTCCCTATTTTGGGGTTTCACCAGGTAGAAGGTCAATCCTAAGGTCACTTGCTCTTTTTTTGGGGAGACCTTGCATTGGGACTTTGCTAAAGACGTCGGTGTACTCTTCCAACATCTCATCTAGGTGGGGAATCACCAATATGGGCATGACCGTGCTGGTGGGCGTGGAATTGCTCCCAAGTGGTGCCGTGCTGGTCTGGCCCAGACTGGAGATGTTAACCTGATGTGTGTCCCAATCAATGTTGCATCTGGCTTCCTGCCACCAAGGCATTCCTAGTATGACAGGGAAGGCAAGGTTCTCCAAGGAGAAGTTTAGTTCAAACCTCATCCCCCTGATTTCCACAGCAGTTGGTTCCATGACCCAGTACACTGGGAAAGTGCTCCCATTGGCCAGCTTAGTGGTTCCCCCTGGTATGGCCTGCTTGCCAAGACTTTTTACCAGGAGGTGGTTGATGAAATTTCCCATGGCTCCTGTGTCAAACAGGGCAATAGTGTGTATTTTCTGGGTATTGGAACCCAGGGTGATGGAAAAAGTGGAGTAGAGAGAAGTAGTTGCTTTATTACCTCCTTCCTCAGCTGCCATAAGGGGCTGGGGATTTGAGGGAGGCTTAAAAGGGTTGGGTTGGGCATTGGAAAAATTCATCACTGTGTGACCTGCAAGACCGCAGTACAAACAGAGACCTTGTGCCTTGTGGCGGGCCTTCTCTTCACTGGATAGCATAAAGCCCCCCCAGGTTTGGGAATCACCCCAAGACAGGGGGCTTTGGCATCAGAAGGTGGTCCAGCAACCTCAACTTGAACAGAGTTGAGGTGGGTGGCCTTGGTGGAGAGGGTATTTTCATACTGTATTCTCCTTGTTTGAACGTTTTGGATGATCTCATTGTAAGTCTCAGGAAGCTTATGGTGGAGGAGGAACTCCTGGACTTGGGGTGAGATCCCTGTGTAATACAAGTAGCAGTCTTCATCACTATCCAGGTTGAGAGCCTCCTTGAGCTTTGAGAACTGTTTGGTGTAGTGGGAAGTGGTAGACGTCCCTTGTCTCAGATAGTACAGTTTCTGACAGGTATTGTTTAGATCCTCAGGGGAGCTGACTGAGTCCAACAACTTCTGGCTGAAGGAGTTAAAGTCATGGCGTAACCCTGGTTCTTTTAGTACAATGGCAGCAAACCAGACTTTCTGTTGACTGGTGAGTTGACTTGCCACGTGAAGAACCTTTTGGACTTTGATGGTAAAGCAGGCTGTCTCAGCTTTGAACAAGGTGTGAGAGAAGGAGAGCAGGGTGAATATTGCTTGTTTCTCAGAGGAATGAATTGTGGATTTAGAAAGTTGACTTAGGATAACATTCTGAACCTGGTGGATACTGGTGGATTGTGTGGCCTCTCCTCTAGATTGGAGAGCCTGAAAGCAGCAAAGACAAGTGTAAAAGACAAGTAGGAGGGAAATCAGGGATGTAAGGCATATCAAGGTAAGATATCCAAACATGGTTGAGCCTGAGGCCGTTGGTGTAAGCCCCAGTGGTAGTGCTATCATACTGTAAAGACCCAACAATTGGGGGAGTATTTTAGCAAAATAAGGTGCTGAGTTGGCGACTTGGAATCCTGTGAGCACCGTCACAATGGGGTAGACTGTCATCATCCATCTGAAGACCTTGGCGTGTATGTTATATTGTCTGAAATTACCAGCAAAATACGTAAGTACATAGTATACACAGATGTACATAGCTACAGACTGGGTGGAGTGGAGCAACACCAGTGTGGGCCAGGAGTACTGCTTGGAGAAGTTTAGCTGCGCTGGCTCCTTGTAGATGTACTTGTTGGGTGGTTTATTGAATGGCCTATGCTGGTGATTGTATTGGTGGCCCCCAATCCCTAGGCAGGCTGTGAGTACAGCTGAGAATATTAAATGGTTCATCTTCTGATCCTGGGAAAGGGCAGACAAAGCTTAGTGTATTTAACTTTCTTGTAGGGCAAAGTTCTGATTGATTTATGTGATACTATTGAGGAGTAATTTCACTCAATGATAGCACAAACTATCATCAAGTGAAATGGCTTTATTATATACTATCATTCTTGTGATGGCATGAATAGAGTAAAACACTGGACAGGGAATCCCAAACTCTTAGTGTTGTCTGGAATTCCCTTTTGGGAGGGGAATTGGGAGTGGTGTTCAGGCAATGAATTGTTACTTCTGGGCTTGCATTGGTTTGGTGTATCATTGAATGTTTTCATGCATGCAATTTTGGATTCTGCAGTTAGTGCAGGAATGGGTGGGTTGAGCAGCTTGTTAGCCCCTCCCAAATTTGGGCAGCAGTTCTCACTCCATTTGGGTTTGGGGAAATTGCCTTTTTGGGTTTCCCCATTTGGTGGCCTGGGCAGGAGACTAGCTGGCTGACTGGCGGGAGCAGGCGGGCGGGCAGGGGCTGGCTGGTGGCAGGCGCCTGGCAGTTGGGCGTGCTGCCTGCGGACAGCTGGCGGCTGGCCACGCAGCCTGCGGGTGGGGTATAAAACCCGTCCAAATTAAAAGTCTTATTTTTAATTTCTATTTCCTGGCCCCAACTTTTTGCGGCAGTTTCCCCAATAAGGGGGAACTGCTGCCATTTTTTATTTTGTTTATCAAGTTTGATTGGGCACAAAATATTGCCTTGAACCAAAGTGTTGTTAGGAATATTCCTGACAATAAGATTGAGAGGATTATTTATTGGAAGAACTAGCTAAAAGTTTTGTAGAGTTTGTACCTTGGCTCAGGCTTTGCATTCCTTGGCAGAGTGTCCAGATTTTCTGCAATACATGCAAAGACCAAGCTGGGTGCAAATTTTTTCTCTCCAGGTGAGAGTTGATAGCCCCCTCCTTAATTGGGGATCAATCCCTTTGGAACTTCCCCCTGGATCTTAGTATGAGAAGTTTGGCTATCCTTGGTGTAGGTAGTAGTGGAGATTGCAGGAGGCTGGAGCTTGTTCTAGGAAGGAAGCTGCTTTACCTTGGATGACCATTTAATCACTTCCTTGACCATGGTGTCAAAGTTGGTTGACAGCTCATGGTGTGCAAGGAAGTTATTTAATTCAAAGGACAGTTTCTTGCAAAATAGGTAACATAACTTGTTGTTACCCATCCCTATGCTGTTCTTGAGTTGTGTGAATTCCTTGGCGTAGTCTTGGGCAGTCATTTTTCCTTGGTACAGAGAGGAAATATGATCTCTGGGCTGGTCAGGGCTTGATGTGAGAGATACAGTGGCTAGTAGGGCGTCAAAGAACTGGTTGTAGTTGTTTAAGAGATATTCTCTTTGAAGAGTTGCCTTGGCATATCAGAGCCAGGACTTCCTGGTAAGCTTCTCAGCCACATGATGAACCTTTTGGGCATTAGTGCTAAATTTCTCTAGTGAAGTTTCAAATAGGGACTTGGAGAGGGCAAGGAGCATGAGTATTTTTGTTGCAACCAAGTTTCCAGACTCACCTGCTAACGTATCTTACAATACACAGGGGGCGCTCAATGAGTTGCCCCTTGACATATCTAACAACATGAACTAATCAGATGGCAATATTGAATGACGGGTACTTCATCCTAATTAGGAGTGCTACAAATTTGACTTGCTGATCCCCGCATAAGTTATTCCTTGGCTTCAGACCTTACATGAAACTTCCCACCATGCCACCCCTGTGTGGCCTTGTGGCTTTCCCCATATGGTATATTAATCACAATATCCTACAATAAATGATACCTTATTATTATTATTCTGTCCTTTCTATTGGACTGTTGTCTTCCCCAATTCCAAATACTGAATCCTCATTAGTTCAGTTGCAACATTTTGTTTCTTTTGTTATCACTAGGGGTAACTGCTGATAAGGTGTTTTAAACCACTGTTTCTAATTGTCTGCTGCTTCTGGTGACCTTAGTTTTGGGCTGAGGGGTCTTTTGAAAAAGGGCCATAATCTTGTATACTGTGAAGCTTATGGTGAGGGTTACTATTACTAGGTCAAGGCATTTGATCAGAGAAACATAGAAGATAAAATTGTAGATTGTTGTATATTAAGACTATTGAAGCATGCTGAATAAGAGTTAGACCTTTTAAAATGTTCAATTAATATACCTGATAGCAGGGTAGTGTCAAAGCAGCAGGGTTGACCCACCAGCAAGATTCTGACTAAGCAGGTTTGCAACCTGCAATCCAAATTCTCAGTGACCTGTAGCCAAATGGGGATGCCAACTCAAATTTAAAGAAATAGCAACCTGAGAAAATGATGATTCCTGATATTGCAACTGAACCAATGAGGGTCCAGTACTTGGAATTGGGGAAGACAGCAGTCCAATAGGAAAGGACAGAATAATAAGAATAAGGTATTGTTTATTGTAGGATATTGTGATTAATATACTGAATGGGGAAGCCACACGGCCACAAGGGGGTGGCATAGTGGGGAGTTCCATGTAGGATTTAAGCCGAGGAATAACTCGTGCGGGGATCAGCAGGTCAAATTGGCAACGCTCCTAATTAGGATGAAGTGCCTGCCATTTGACATTGTCATCAGATTCATTCATAACGTTAGATACGTCAAGGGGAGACTCATCAAGCGCCCCCTGTGTATTGTAAGATACGTTAGCAGGCAAGGTTTGAATCTTGGTTGCAACACTGAGGATGGATAACTCAATTCAGCGCTTGACTTGATATCTAGATCAAGTCATCCCCTAACCATCCAATCATTTGATCATCACAATCATGTTCCTACTATCCATGATTCACTCACACTATATAATTCCAATATCTCAATAAAGATAGTTGTCTAGTCTCTATATATTTTCCTGTTGTAAACTTGCTAAAACAGCACAGTTACAACAGTATTAAATCCAAATAGGAGTGAACAATATATTGGGGGTAAAACTTGTCTTTATTTAATATATTATCAAGTATATATAGAGTGGTGAGAAATTGGGAAGAGGTAAATTGGGGGAATGGGGAAATAGAGCCAGGCTTGGTGTAAATACCAATGTTAGCATCAGTATCAATATTAGCTATTAATTTTACATCCAGAAGTAAGGATTGATTGGGAGATTGGGTTGTTGATGCCACCTCCATTTAGTCTTCTGGATTTAAGCGTCAAGTGCAGGCTCCAATTCCAGAATTAGATGCCTTATTGATTGTGCCTAAGTAAAACCTTTGAATGACCCAATTTCTAAGGAGATTCAATTAGAATCTAGAATGCTCTGGTGTCCACTAGCTCTTGCTTGATTAATTTTGTGGTTGCCTAATATGTACTTGATTCCAGGTCTGATTTTGAACTTAATGTCTATCAAATCCATCATCAGTTAGCACATTTGTAACATAGGTGAAGTGTTGTCCTGGATCACCCATGAGTTGGCTCAGTATTGGCTCCAACAAAATTTCAGGGATCCACTCATTTGCAAGCTTCTCTCTGAATGAGTTGAGAGGAGTTCCCAAGTTAAACTTAACTAGAGTAGAGCCTATGGGAATTCCAATCATTAACATGTGAAGTAAGTAACCTAATAATCTAAATCTCCCCAAGGAGGGAGTGAAGTGATTTAATAAATAGTATATGTTGGTATATCTCAAGACCAGACACAGGGTCTTGGGATGGATAATGGGAGGGAAGAAAGCAGTTTCATTGTAAGGGGTATGCCAGCAATGTGGACCAAAACAATATCAGATTGATTCCTCAGATTTGTCAGTTGGCGTTAGATATGGGTTTTTGAAGTTCATGTTAGCCTTGTTGTACTCTATTAACACTTAAACCCACAGAGGGATGAGGGTTTTCATGTTGTTGGGGATTATCTCAATATTCTACTAATCAGTTAGAGTATGAAAATATAGAGTTTATTGGAGATGTTTATAAGAAATAAAAATTTGGAGAAGTTTTCTCAAGAAAAGAGATTCAGCTTAAATACTGAAGTGAAGGGGGGAAGAGAAATCATTGAGGTTACCCATGGTTCCTGCAATTCTTGGTGTTGAAAGATTGTTTGGCAGGACTGCAGCAAGCTGCAGCCTGCAGAACAGGAAGAAGTAAGTATAGGTTTGGCCTGCAGGCTGCAGTTGGGATCTTTGGTTGGTGTTGATAGTGCATTCTGCATTGAATGATAAGTATATCCATGAATTGGTACATTTTCAGCATCTGATTGGCTTCCAAGCTCCTTTCTCAATTTACTGGATTGGGGGCTTCATATAAATAAATGCTGATTGGTTTGCTGGGCTTTGGAGTTAATTTTGGTGCTTTCATCAGTTAATTCAACTCGCTTTTTGTGCAAGCTGTTGTCCAAAGTATCTTTGGGTGGTTTTAAACTACAAATTATATTATGGTTGAGCCTTTTGCTTTAGCTTTTGTTTTTAATATAAAATTTAAGTTGAAAATGCATTTGGTTTCAAATTTTGAACATGTTTTATATGTTGGATAATTAAAGGCTTCAGTATCCAAGTTTGGGTTTGTTTTAAAATTAATAAATGTTAATTGCTGTGCTGTTTCTGTTATTGTAGGAAAAATAGCAGCTTGGGTGCTGAGTTCTACAATTAGTTAGTCTACTACTCTTTTTCTTAATACTATACCTGTAGTTGGTATAGTGGCAGCCTTGGTTAAGACAGAAGAATAAAATTAAATAAGACAAAATTGGCTCTTTATTTGATATTCTAGATGGTTATATAGTGGTGACAGGGGAATTATTTCCAAGGGAAAGAGGCACCAAAAGAATGACTTGCCATATGGAGGCAGTGGAGAAACTTGCATTGGAAAGTGCTTGGTCAAGAAAATGACCAGGTTTACGCACCTTACCAAAGGGGGAAAAGTGGCTCTTAAATGCTACAAATCTATTTTTAGCCGCAATAAATTCTTGATTCAGATATTGCTTTTTAGGAAAAATTAAACAAGTTTACAGGCATAGAACAGAAAAAACGGCAAAAAAAGTGGACAATTGGGCAAATGTTATATTGTCCTTAACATAAATGGACTATGTTTTGGCTGATCCATTCAATAAAATGCAACAGTTATAGTGTCTTGTTCCAAATTCTTCTTTTTCTGTGTAAAAGGAAAGTATTTCCTTACAGCAGATTCCCTGTCAAGGATATACTTTAAACATCTTCTATGCACTGATGGAGACCTCAATTGGCCCATGTTAATAATGGGGAATCTCCAAGAGGGGTTCCCACCTGATACAGCAATGGACATCCAAGAGAGAGTCCTCAAGAACAAACATCTGTCCAAAAAGATATATGGTACTCTACACCACATACTACCAAGCAGCAATACTGTACTCTACGTCCCACCAACACAAAAGATTGCCACAATCCTCTGATACCACAGAGATCTGGGACACACCTGTAGCAGGAACTTGCATGAATACCTCAAGACACACTAATGATGGCCCAACATGCTGGACAACATTAAAGAAGTACTAGACCAATGCAAATTATGTGAAAAGAAGTCCGCTCCAAGGCACCACCCAAGTCAGTAGTACCAGTGTCAATCACAAAACCCTTTAAGGTGTGGTTACTGTATATTGTGGGACCAATGCCCAACAACAACAAAGGCAAAAAGTAATTATCACAGCTATCAACTATGCAACTAGGTGGCCTGTAGCACAAGATATAAAGGGACGTAAAGGAAACAATGTAAGACAATTTATTAGCAAAGAGATCATAGCTAAGTTTGGGAAACCTGAACTCCTGATCACAGACAGAGGAACCATACTCAAGGCTATCAATGCTAATATCTACCTCACTAAAAATGAAATGAAGCACACCATTTCCAGTCCCTACCACCCACAAGAAAACTGAATAGTTGAAAGACTAAATGGTTCCCTTGAGGAAGCCCTCAGTAAACTGTCTGCCAAAGATCTGAATTTTTGGGCTGACATGCTGCCAACAGCTCCTATGGTGTGCAGAACACAACTTAACCACAATACAGATAAAAGACTGTATGAGCTTGTCTATGGACATAAACCTGCCATTGTCAGTACTAAGTTAGAACCACTATTACCTCTACCAATGAAAGTACCAGACAACAACCCTGACGTACAACACGCCAGAAGAGACCAGGAAGACAAGGAAAAGTAAATGGTTGAGAGAGAAACAATCCCATTAAAACAAGAACGCTTCCAAGTTAGGGATAAGATCTGGGTTGTTAATCACAACATGCAAAAATTAGAACTAGGGTTACAAGGACCAGGAATTGTCATGAAAATCAAACCAAAAACCACTTACCTTGTTAAAGTAATTGGCACTTGTACAGAACTCAAGTGTATGCACCATGACCAACTCCACCTGTGCAAAGCAAGAACAGCACAACTTAACTCTTGACTGCCTATCCCAAATGCAAAACTGGATCAATTCCAAGCTCAAATCCTGATACTCCCAAGAAAATTCTTAAGGTTTCACCTTCCAGTACCCCAGGGGGAGATGTTGCAACATCTTTGATTACTCCCTCTTGGGAAAGTAATTCCCCAAGAGATTCCCCAACTAATCATTAAGTTGGTGGCACTCTTATCAATTGCTCATCTATTACAGGGATCAAACCTTTTGAGTCCTAAGAAGAACACTACTTGAAAAAGCCTTGTGATCACCATGATGTACATGAACAGTATATGGCTTCTTATGATACCATATAATAATCTAAACTCATATCTGATAAAGAATCATTATCTTCTTAACTTTCCCCTTTATCTTGTTTATTATACTTCCCAGAAGTATATACTTGACACAAGCCATAAAAGAACAAGAATATAATAAAAGCAGAGCATAGAAAGGGAATCTATAATACTTCAAGAAGAGATATAAAACATTATTCAAGATCTGGGTTGCTAACCACAAATGTCACAAGTTTGATCCATGATTAAGAGAATCAGTCATTATCATGAAATTTTAACCTAACAGCACATATCTCATAAAAGATATTTGTGCCCCATCCAAATTAAAACTTATGAGTTATTATTGATGCCACCTATGAAAAGAAAGACATGCCCAAAGAAATTTTATGATTACCTGTCCCTAACACCAATCTGGCTTGATATGAGGCACACCTCCCAGAAACTCTAAAACCCCAAAGCTCTGTGTGGCACTCCTGCTCTGTGGACACCAAGACATGCCTTGTATCAAATCCAGGTGCCAACTAGGAGGATTTTATTCTTTAAGTGACCATGTTCCTGTGCAAAGACATTATACTTGGCTTGAAGAAAAAATCTACTCAAAAATTTTTTCTATCCACATTTGGCATCTACACTGTGTACCATAACCTCAGCTGGAGTGCTCCTTTCCTTGGTATTATACACCTCTTTAGAAGAGTTGCTTGAACTCACTGCCTAAAACCTCTCTGTACCTGGCTATCAGCTTCATTATTTTGGCCAGTATGACCCATTATTCCTCAGGAGTTTGGCTTCTGGAAAATTTCCTGCAGCAATGTCTATAAATATTTTTATCACCTGTGTTAGGATAGTGGATGTGAGGAATATTTTACATTGTGTAATTAGAAAAATTAATGTGTTTTAGAGGTCATGAATAGCTTTTACCCAAACAGAATGAATGCCCCCTTAGAAACCTTCTGTATTATAACTTACTCTAGGTTCTGTTCTTGTCTTTAGCCTATTTGTTCTTTCTTTGCTCTTGCTCTGTTATAACCTTGGTCCTTGTTCTTAATTTACTATGCTTTTAATCTTTTCTATCCTCTTCTTTGTCCAGTTAATAATCTCTTTTATAGCTCCTTGTTTCAGTCTGATTCCCTTCTGAGCTGTTTTTCTCTTTTGGGCTTAAATCATTCATATTTATTTCTTCTATAATAAATTAAGTTTTCTTAACTTACTTCAATCAATCTGTCAGGGATCCAAGTGTGGGGTGGAGCAATTGCAGACACAGGAAAAGGACTGCCAAGCCAGTGGGGAGCACCCACCACAGTGTTGACACTAGCTTGATTATTTATGGTAGAAACCAGCCTACCAAGGACCAGGGATCAATGGATGGATCCATGGAGTCCACCAATCCTGTCAGAGTAATTTAAATTACACTGAAAAGCTGGGTGAGTGTATCACATTTTTAATCCCAAGATTTTGCAGGTGGTTGGGCAAGGGGTGACAGGAGGGTTCATAGGGACCAAATATACAGGCAGTTGTATTTGCCCTTAAACAGACAGGTATACTGTATGCCAGTAGTCTCTTCTGCCAAAGTTATCAGATTTTTAGGATATTGCCAAAAGGTTGGCAAGGAGGATGATCTCTAGGGTAAACTCAGAAAAGAACGGTTTTAATGGGTATTTGGTGAAAAGTATTGGACCAAAAAGAGCGCCAGGGGAATGTAATAAGGTGGGTGAGGGAACTGCAGGATCTGCTGGTGTGATGGCAGAAACAGAATGACCTGTAGATTATTTATGGAGGTGATAGAAAACAAGTATAATATATGATAAGATTTCATTGAACCAAAGGTTCATCACAGCTTTATTACTCAAGATGACAATGGGGCTTGACCTACACCTGGAAAGGTATAAATACCATCTACCAGGCTTTCACTTAAAATCAGGATTATAAAAACTTGGTCAGTAGGGTGGTAGAAACTTTGGGGTGATAGGATAGCATCAGACACAGACAGGCATTATTGGCTGATGTTAAGGAATAGACAGTCAGATACTTCTGTTTACCAGCCTAGTTGAGATGAGCGGACAGGGATGCAAGGCATGCCCTAATTTAGGGCTTTGTAAAATCTCTTTAGGACTCTCATTGGCAGGATGATAAAATTCTTCATGGCATTAATTGATGTGATTTGCTACCACTTCAGAGTAGCTCCTGTTACTATATCTGGGACTTTTGCTTGTAATTTCTTGTGCTAGTTGCAAGGATTTTAAAATAGGCTGATTCTTATTTTAATCACCCTGAGATTTGAGCCCAAAAAAAACTTGGGTTGTGGGCCCAGGGTTTGACCCTTGTTCTGGGACTTGCTTTATTAATAGAAGACAAATGTCACCTGTTACACAATCCCAGAAGAATTTTCTTTGTCAGGGCCCCTGATTATTTAATATTTACTTTATTTTACCAATGAAGTTATCAGTAAAATAAGGCTTGACTTTGAGCCAATCAGATAGCTGCATTCCCCTGACTCATCTGAAGCAGCTTGCCTTGCTAGTTGATTTTTCCTTTTTCTATACTAGGACACTGTCAATGTATGACAAAACACTATCAATATATGATGTGTGTTTTGAACAATTTTTCTGTTTTATTCAACATTTCTCTGTCCCTCATTTACTTGCTTTCTTTCTTTATGTAAAACAAAAGTAATCTCTTGACATTTTTTCTTTAATGTTTCTCTGTTGATTTCTTTGTTTTTGTCTGAACACAGTAAAACTGTATGAAATTGTTGTCTTCTTTTGCTCTACACTATGTTGGACAGCAAAAGATTTTTGCTTTGCTCTTCAGAATTATGTTTGACTTCTGGTCTCTTCTGTCCTTCTCTCTGGATTCTTTTTATTAAATAAAGCATTTTTATTTTATTTATTTATTTATTTATTTTTTATTTTTTATTTTTTATTTTTTATTTTTTATTCTTTAAAACTTTTCCCTCTTTAATCTTTGTCTTTCCTCTCTTTTGGACACTATAGACAATTTAAACCTAGGCCTTCTATTCCTTCCCTCTCTTGGTCACTATAGATGACTTACATCTAGACTTTCTCTCTCTTTAGTGCCAGTTGACTTTCATCTGGGCTTTTTCTCTATAGCTATTACAAATGATTTCTGTCTGAGCTTTTTCTCTAAATTAGCCACCATATGTGGCTTCTACTGAGGCTTTCAGAGGTAAGCATTCACTATCTAAATGCTACACCCTATTATATTTGCTCCCCAAGTGCTTAGCTTAGGAGTTTACAGAGTCTCTAACTCTGCTTCCTGGACACTGCTATGATCCCTTTGTTTGAATAGCTGCTTATCTAGACAGCTGCCCCACAGGTGATCCCTGGCCCCCTATGCTTTAACATTGATGGTAAAACTATTTCTTAAAATCACCCATAAGACATAGGTAGAGAAACTCTCAGGCCTTTTTGGGCAGGAATGACTCAGCTGTATTCCCACCCCAGATGGTCTAGAGATGCTTACACTGTCTTAGAATAATAATCCCTAGGTACTCTCTTTATTCTTCTCAGATACCACTAGAGGGCTACCCTAATGGCACCCCAAAGCATAAATTACTGTAAGGAATGATATTCTTTCCTCCAAAGAATCAAAATCTTTCAGAGATTTTGTCCCTGACTCCTTAAACCAATTAAGTTAATATGTAGAACAAGAAGGAGAGAACAGACAACAAATATGTTATAACACTAATGGATTATCAAAAGTTGTTCAAAGCAGGAACTGAACCTGGGTCCTTAAAAAACCACTTTCTATCAACCTGGAGCTCCCAGGTGATTTTAAAGTAGTTAAATCTATTGTTAACATTCAATCCAAAGTGAAATTCGAATTCAGAAAAGATAACCGGATTACAAAAAGAACTACTTAACACTCAGCTTTTGATTGGCTCAAATTTGAGGCCAAGCTCTGCACTTCAGCCTGGGATAACATATGGCTTTCTTATTACTCCCAGGCCTTTAACAACGCTTCCATACTTCATATAACTCTGCTAATCAGCTCAAAGGTGTGGTTCTGTCCCTCTCCTTCCAAACATGTTATAATATCATTGACTAGGTAATGAAAAAAGCCCTCCTTTTATTCCTCCGGTTTCATTTGTATAAAAGAAAGCTTTGGTTTCTATCCTCTTGTTTCAAATAATCCTTAAGAATTACTCTGATCACTATCTATTTAATCAAGCTCTTTTTGCTTATTTTTTCTTGTTCTAGAAATAATTACTTGTACTCTTACACCTTTCTCTGTTCACAAACACTAGTTTTCCTGACTTTACTTAGCACCATGAATAGGAACCTTTTCCTATTATGGTTCCTAACTCTCCTTCCCTGGTTATCTCTAGCCTTGGAAAGCCCTATCAGAACTACTGATTGACATAACTCTTCTCCTGAAAAAGCTCATAAGGAAAAGTCCTTGGCTAATTGTTGGTTCAAATATCCCTCAGGTTGTTGGGGATATAAACTCAACTATGGTCACTCTTTGTATATCCCTCCTAAGGTCAACATCTCTTGGGTTTGACCCAACATATCCATTTACCTCCTAGTCTACTTGGTGGGGTATTACCTCCTAGGAAGATTTAACTCCATGATGGGGAGATTTTCCTTCCTTGGACAATCCAGACATCTTGCAATGGTGAGGGTACCTATAGACTCTGTTGTAGTAGGAGTGAACTTGGGGGCCCTTGCCCATAAGATTGGAAGCCTTTTTCCTCTCAATTGAGTCCCTGACAGACTCAATTTTAATCATTAACTCAATTGGAGAAATACTTGAGGATCAGGACAACAATCAGAATCTACATTTTTGAATGCAGAACCCAAAGCTGCATTTTTAAATGCAGAAAACAAAAACCTACTGTCTGCAACATTAATTAAGCCAATTAGCAATTAATTAAGTAATCAGCATTCAGAAACATAACTGATTTCAAAAATGAATACAAAAATTGCCTTGAAAACCAAGATTTAAATATAAATTCTAGTTCAAAACTAGATCTAGCTCTGATTGTCACTAATTTAAACCATATTAATACAGTAGTTTTAGAAGCTATGGTGACAACCAAAAATACCTCATATTTAAATGAAATGGTTTCATATTTAAACAAAACACAACTATCAGGTTAAAATATACACTCTGTTAACAGGGTTTTGTGGCGTTAATAGGCAAAATGGGTCAACACAGAAAATAAGTGCTCATGCACAAAGAAAACCCATTCAAAATATAATCCAAAATACATGGATTCACAAACAAAATGGTGTGAGTTGACTTTTGGTATACATATGTTTACTATGTGAATTGGTGACAAAATACGCCCAAGCGCAGTGTGTCAAAACTCAATCCAAAAACAAAACACAATAGCAACTCACTATGTAAACAAAATCACTCACTCAGTGTGTGCAATGGATTGTAATCAAGAATGATACCAATTTATCTAAAATAAGACACAAAATCAGAAACATAAATTTTAAAAATATTGTGTTGGGTGCTTAATTTGGCATAAAATCTGGGGAAAAGGGTGGAAATTATGTTGGGTGTTATAAATGGGCATTGTAAAACCAGAAACAACTAATTAAGAAATAAAAAATCTATAATTGGGATATTGGGTGGGAAAAATATTAATTAAATATCCATATTCAGATAAAAGAAAAAATTAAAATTAGGGAGCAACTTAATTGAATTTTATATAGTATTTTATTAAATTGTAAAACAGAAGGAACACAGCAACAGAGTACTATTGCACCTGTTGTGCGCCGCAGTTGTGGTTGTTCCC
Source organism: Entomophthora muscae (assembly GCA_014839935.2). Taxonomy (NCBI): domain Eukaryota; kingdom Fungi; phylum Entomophthoromycota; class Entomophthoromycetes; order Entomophthorales; family Entomophthoraceae; genus Entomophthora; species Entomophthora muscae. The sequence goes on from QTSX02003641.1 coordinate 278,438, forward strand.
GCGGGTCAAAGAACAGAGTTAGTGCAAACCAGGTTCCTACTCAAGAAGGAGATGTGAGAGGAGAGTTTGATAGTGGCGCTGCACTGACACAGCTGGTTTGAGGAGCACAAGCTGCTAGGGTGTGGAGCATCAACCCTTGGGTCCCCAAGCTGACCCAGAAGCCTACCAAGGTTACTACAACAAAAACGGTTAGAAACAAGGAGGTAGAACTTACTTTGTATGTGTTTGATGGTGTGTACTGGCAAGAGTTGGTCCCGTCAGCCATGCTGGAGAAGGTGAAGCCTGTACTTGATACTAGCTACAAGCCATACGTTAGTGATGGCAATCAGGAAGAGAAAAAGGAGCCTGAGTTTTTCAGAATTGATGAGGGACAGTTAGTGCTCAAAAAGATTGCAGCCTTCTACACCAAGGTACCCATGCCCTGTGTTGTGCCCAATGCCAACAAGTAAATCTCCACCGCTAAAAAGCCTGCCCAGAAGCGCATCCCTGACATCAAACGCATCATCCTGCTTAAGCTAATGTGTGAATTGGGTGATTACAAGGTGGCCGCAACCCTTGTTGGGGTGGATCCCAAGTACGCCTCAAAGACCTTCAACAAGTTCATTGATACTGGCCAAGTTCTTGCCGCGGAGAAATCCTTGCGCGTGTCAACCATGCTCACCAAGGAGCACAAATGGGCAATCCGCCAGTGGATAACCTGGGACTGCCATCCTGAACTGGAAAATATACAGGCCATGGTCAAATCTACTTTTGGGGTTAAGGCCTCAATTTTCTTTTATTACCATCTGGTCAAGGGAATGTGCTTTTTCTGGAAAAAGCTTGGGGTATCTCCCTACAATTATAATAGTCCAGCCAACATTGATGTCCGGAAAAAATACGCAGATATGTACACTGCCCTCAAAGCCAAGGGGATAGTCAAATTCTACTACATTGATGAATCAGCATTTGCCTTGTAAATGTGCAATGGGTATGGGTATGTCCCCAAAGGCTCAAATGACAGGATGGCTCGGTGTGCTGCAGTCTGCACCACAGCCTATTCAATGGTGGCTCTCCTCAGTCCAAAGGGGGTCAAGCTGTACCAAATGATATTGGGATCTCACAATAGCCAGACCTTCCTATCATTTCTCCAATTGGTCCAGGAGCACCTGAGGTGCACAAGCCTGGGCTTCACCAACGTAATTGTGCTGGACAATGTTGGTCTCCATAAGGTGGCTGATATTCTCAAGGAATTCCCAATGATTGACACTAGCATTGCAGTAGGCCCCCAGTGATTGGCCACAGCAAATTTGCACCTTCTCTTCCTCCCTGCCTATTTGCTCTTCCTAAATCCCATCAAGGAAGTCTTTGGGTGGCTCAAGCAAGTTGTCAAGCAAGGAACCCCAACTGGGACTGAGGACCTGTTTGATTTGTTCCAGGCCGGGATCCACACCCTCCCAGCTGAGACTGTGGCCAAATTTTATGGCCACGCTGATTTGTTCATCCCTGTGTGCCTAGCCAAACAGCCAATCAAGTAAAGGCTTAGTGTGTCCAACTTTTTTATATTCTCTAATCTACTTTTTAAGATTTATTAATTAACATTTTATATTTAGAAGCTTCTAAGCCCACAATCACATTTGGCAAGACCATCAATGGGTAAGTAATTTATTTATTTTATTTTATATTTTTTTATTATACCATCTGAGGTTATCCCAAACACTTGATACTGGGTTACGCAAATATATTTATATTGCTTTTGTCAAATAAATATAAAAATCAAATTAAAAAAATTAAATGTAAAATATACAAATTAGAATTTATTTTCTTAACATATAATTTTATGCTTTTATGAAAACTGTTTCTGCAATATATTTTGCAAATCTTGTTTGCTAAAATAAGACTTAAAAAAATTATTTATAATAAAAATAATCTATAGTATAAAGATATTTATTGATATAAAGAAAAAATTAAGAGCGCCTATAATGGGTTTGGCGGTATGTACCCACCCTGCAATGGAGGTGGCGCACAACCTCTACTGCCACACCGTGGACAGTGGATACACCCTTATTGAAGTATTCTTGCCTGCTGGTAAAAGGGAGGATGGTGAGGTGGGGATGAAGGAGAAGCTTTTCTGGCAGGGCTTCAAACCTGAAGATGCCAGTCAGGACCAGGGTGTCCTGGATAACGTGGTCCACTGAGTTGTATCTGAGGGGACCTTTTCCCCATCCAGGGAGAGCCTGGCCTTGTCAATCCCAAGAAGGACCTCATCCAGGTCCTCTACAGACACATCCATCCCAAAGTATAAGAGGAACCCCAGGTAAACAACGAGGTAAAGCCTTTGCTGGGCAAAGGCTTCAGTAAACTCACAAAGGTTGTTTTATCCTGTGCTGATCTTATTTTCATGCTTTGTCTTTGCAAAGGTCAGCTCCATTGCTTGCGGGACCCCCGTCTTGTTAGCACTGCAGGCCAGCCCAAAGTCCGCCAGGAGAATTTTTGTTTTCTTTACGGCTGTTGCATCTGCAACAGCCAGTTTTGACACTGCGCACCCAAAGTTGTCCAAGAGGTAAGAGATGGTATGCTCTACTGGGAAGCAGAAGCAAGCAGCCGCATGGGCCCGGCCCATCTACGGTACATTCTTGAATGAGAGCGTCTCCAGGAAGTCCCAAACAAGCTCAATGAAGTTTACACAGTAAACTCCACTGAGAACCACTGGGTCCAGGTGGACCAGTTGTGCATTCTTGTAGGCAGTAGCTGCCCACTCAGATGCCCCCTCAGCATGTGTCAGCCCGTCTAGTATGCCCCTTGTCATTGGAAAGGTACCATGGACCCTGTCTTTGAGCTCCTGAAAGACAGAGGGGACAGATAGAGCTGTTTGACCATGTGAGTGGCATAATTTGAATAGAAGGTGGGGGGACAAAAGGAACCAGGACCCGGCAAAGTTCACCGTCAATGTTTCCTAACAAAAAAATGTAAGTATTTTGAAATTTTTATTAATTATAATTTTTTATGTACCTTTGTGGGTTTCCTCCTTGCCTGCTGTCAAGATTTTTGGATCTTGAGGAAGAAGAGATATAGTTTTTATTAGTTGTATTATGCATTTTGGGATAGGGAGATCTGTATGAAGACAGATGTGCTTCCAGTTGGTGTGAATGGGTGCTGCACCGGGCTGTGTTCCGTTGCTGCTTGAGCCAAGTGATATAGGAGTCCTGTGGTCTTTGGGACGTGACACCGTCTTTGGTGGTTTGACAGGATTCTGAAGTAACAATAATACACTCTTATTGTACTTGACACTACTACTATTTGGCTTAGTAGTAATGTTGATGATTATTATTTTTCTCTTCCTCTTCCAAGTGATCTTGGAAGGACTTTTTATAGTATGCACTAGTGGCCAGACTGGCGCTTAGCTGCAGACAACTCTTACTAGCTAGCCTATCATCCCCAAGCTACTAGTTTCACCCCCAGAGTTGGATTCCAAACCTGAATAAGGTTTTGGACTGAGGTAATATTCTAGGCTGTTGATTTCTCCTCTTCAGCCTATATATTCCTTGAATTAGTTGTGGTCAACTAAGTTGACATCCATAACCCGGGCCCTGTCTTATTTTTGGTCTAGTGTGCAAGATTTGCCCAGGCAATCTTCCGTCTCATTTCTCGGTGAAACAGGATGTTTGTATTTTCCCACCTTTATTCTGTAGGGCAGGTTTGCATCTGTTTTGGGATTCCAGAATGCCTAGCATCTAAATATAAAAGCTTCTGGATTGGCCTGTGACCTGAGACCAGGAATGTCTCAGGTGTCTTCTGAATTAAAACTATAACAATCTTGATATAGTTTCTCTGTATTCTGGAATAGAAGTCTCAACCTGGCTGTGGCCCATCTATTGTTAGCCAATTAGCTTTAGTGATGAAAATATGTATCAGTCAACCCTGATAGATCAGGATTTCCTGACAACTGCAGCTTTGGTAGGCTTCACCATTCTTGGCGCAAGCAGTTGCTTGGGCAATTCTTTATCCTCTGTCATTGCCCGCTTGGTAGGTTTTAGGTGGTCATACATTTCAGGGTCATCCGTCCAGACAGATGGCATGGAGAGGGCAAAAGACTTGAATTGCAAACCCTTGAATACCGTTTTTTTAATGTTGAGCAGGCGCTCAATGGTCTTCTCTGATGTGTCAGGCATTTTGGTCATTAATGCCTTGGATGTCACCCTGTCAAGTTTCTTGCCTTTGAGGATGGCGGCCTTCACCTTTGCTTTGACCTTGTGGTCAATTTCTTTGATCTCCACAACTGCAGAGTCAAGGTCTTTTAGAAGTTTCTTCAATTCTTTATTGATTTTTTTACTAACCTTTCCATATTTTTCATAGCTTTTGCCCCAATAAAATCTGTATTATTTTGATACTGTTGCCTCTTTGTTTATTCTTTTTTGTTTTCCTATTACTCCAATATCCCATTTTCTTACCCATTGTGTATATGTTTTACACCCAACTCAATATTTGTTGTTTGCTTTGTGTTGGCATTGTTTTCTTAATTGCCATATTATTTTTAGCACCTAAACACTGCCCCTTGTGAAAATTTTAACAACAATTTGGTGGTTGTTGAAATATGAATTAGAAAATTATAGTTTAATTGTATTTAGATAAAATTGTTACTGATCTGAATTCAAAACCTCAATGATAAACTTTAAGCCAATCAGGAGCCAAGTGATAAAGTGATTATTGTGACATAAAGGATCATTCAATAACTCTTTGGTGCATGTGCGCTAATTAATATGATTGGCTGGTTGATTTGCCATTGAGCGCCATTGCCGCTGTGGCAAGTTGTTGGTGGACTAATGCCAAATCAGCTTCTGGGTTTGCATTAGTCCACTAACAACTTGCCACAGCGGCAATGGCGCACAATGGAAAAAGATCCAGCCAATCATATTAATTAGTGCACATGCATCAAAGAATTATTGAATGACCCTTTATGTCACAACAATCACTTTATCACTTGGCTTCTGATTGGCTTAAAGTTTATCATTAAGGTTTTGAATTCAGATCAGTAACAGCTTTATCTAAAAACAGTTAACCTATAATTTTCTAATTCAAATTTAGCTGATCACCAAATTGTTGTTAATATTTTCACAAGGGGCTGTGTTTGGGTACTAAAAATAACTTTGTTCTGGATCTAGATACACAACATAATAAATATATGATTTTATAGAAATAAGCTGAACATAAAGAATAAAACCAACTATAAAAAAAGAGAACATGAAAAATTGAAATTCAAAATAAAGATAATATAAACAGAAAATGTTTGGCAACAGGGGGTTTATTGGGGCAGGGAAGAGTGATGCCTAGTAGGCAGAATAGCTCAGGAAGGAAGACGTAGAGGCAGTGCTGGCCTGGGGGGTCTGGGATTGGGTGGGTGAGGCTGGAAGGTGGCAGGAGTAGGGGTAGGAGAATTTTGCGTGATGGCCGCCATATAACACTCATTGTATTCCTCATTGGTCATTGGCTGGATGGGCTGGTAGGTGGCAGTGGCGCAAGGTGAGAGGCACTTATCTTTGCGTGATTGGTTGCCCATGTTCACGTGGAAGACAATTTGGACAAACAAGTCAGCAACCATTTGGCAGCCAAAGAGAGAATTGTGGTCAAGGACCCCAAGATAGAGGTTGTTAAAAGCCTGAGGGCAGCGCTCCTGTAGTGTGGATCCAATGTTAAAGAAGACAGCATCAGCCAGATGGATGTCTGCGTGGCCAGCGGGGTATACTGAGGCCTGGTGTCCACATCCCTGAATGGCCTCAAGGGCGGTGGAACTACCCTTCATCTGGTGGCTCAAGAAACCCTGATGCTTTGAATTTAAGCCATCCCAGGAGTTGAGTAATCCACTGAGGATGTGGCTGTACTTGTAGCCATTGGTAAAATCTGGGTTTGTCCAATAGTAGACAATACCCTTGGCTGAAACAGCCAGAAATGCACCAATAAACTTTCCCTTCTTGACCTTCTTCCTCCCTTTTTGGGTGGCAGCTCTTCCTTGCGCGCTGAAATTGTCAAAAGCTATTGATAGCTTATAATACAAGACAAACATGACGTCATCTAATAGACTTGTCAAGCATTGGACCAGGTTTGATTTGATGCCAAGATCATATGGGGAATCCTCAGCACCATCCCATTGGTTGCCGGCAACATTGGTAAGAACCCATATTGAAGCCACCTTTCTGTGCATCCAGAGCTGCACCATGCGCTCAGAAACCCATATGTTGTGACGTGCAGGTTGTTTGTGGACCTGGGTCAAGGAAAGCTTGGGGTCCCACTGGAGAAGGTCAAGCATTATTGGGTATGCCTCATTGATTTGGGACTCAGGGGGCTTCTTGGGCTTTTTGGCTGTCCCAATCAGATTCCCCTGTTCATCAGGTTGTTGAATTCCCGCATGACAGTATCTCAGGTAAATTGCAACTGGGCGGCAATCTGTTCCCAGGACAGACCCTGTAGATTCAGTGTCATAATTTCCTGAAGAAGTTAGGTGGTGATGATTTGTTGCTTGGGGCGCTGGGCCACAGGAGCTGAGCCTGATTGGCTGAGGGGGGCAGGTTGGGTGGTGGCAGGAAGTTGTTCTGGATTGAGGTTGCCATCCTGATTGGTTGGTTGGCGGGCAGCTTGTGTGGGGGTGGTTACGGGAGCAGGGGCAGAGCTAGATGCTAAGTGACTCTCAAACAAGTCAAAGCCATATGGGTCAGGGGTCAAGTACAGGTCTGCTTCCTTGTTACCTGCCTCAAAGGCTTGGGTATAAACAGGTGCCTCCACGTTCTGAGCCTTGCCTCCATTGAAGCTGGCTTGGCTGCTGCTGGCTTGGCTGCTGGCGCCGTCAAAGATATTGCTGGTAAAAACCATTGTAAAAAACCTAGGATAAAATCACTAAAAGTAGAAGTTTAAAATTATATGATTTATTTTTATTGATATCACCATTCCATATTTGGAAGGATTTCAAAACCATTATACACAAATCTGGAGCCATGAAAATGAATAAAATGCCTCTGTTCCTAAATTGGATAGCTGTTGATTGGCTGTAAAACTGTTGTACTTCTATTTTGGGCTGCTTATACTACACATCTTGTGTGACTTTATTTTGTTTTGTGCTTGTGGAATCTCGCTTCTATATTTCTCTAATTTTGTTTCATTTCAGTCCTTCTGTCAGTGCCTCATATGAATCCTGATTGGATTATAATATACTCTGGGATGGCATCCATCCATCTCACTTGTTGTGTCAGTTCATTTTGTTTGTGGTTTAAACAACACCGCTTGATATTTGATAAAATTTTGTATAATGGGCTAGTGAAATTTTGTTTTTGGTTTGATAGTTCATTTATTAACCAAAAATGTTTGAATTAATTGAATCCTTAATCTTGCGCAACTTGGCTTTTACTTAAATATGAAACCATTTTTTTAAAATCTGAGGTATTTTTGGTTATGGCCATAGCTTTTAAAACTACTATAAGATTAATGTGAAATTAAGCAATCAAGGCTCCAAAAAGTATGCTGGCACCAGTTATAACAAAAAAAATACATAATGGATTTAAGGGATTACACAGTTGCCTCTGCACCCAATAATACCCAGATAAACAACCAAGTATAGGAAATAGTCTACATACAATTCAGGAATCCAAACCAGCCAAATCCAGCAATAAATTACTCAACCTGCCCATTAAAAAAGCCTTCAATTCTTCCAGTCTTACAGGCTGTAGCTTGCTGCAGGCCTGTAAGGGATTGTTGCACCACCAGAATTTGCAGGATTGATAGGTAAACCTTCCTCTCCTCTCCAAAATTCCCATCAGTATGAAGTGATGATTTCCTCAAGAGCGAATTGCTCTAACAATTTTTCTTTCTCTTTCTCAATTCACAATAAACTCTATCTTTTCAAAAAAAATAACTGACTGGTAGATAAACTATTTTCTGCTCAGAATGAAGCCTGCCATTCTAGTATGGGTCCTTTGTCTGTTCTTTGTACTCTGTCAAGCCAATGTAAACTTTGATTCTACTAGACCTACTCCTACTAAGAAATCTGAAATTACATCTGGTACCAATTTGGACTTCATTGCTGCTATTCTTCTTATGCTGAAAATGCTCATTTCCCTTTTATTGTACATCCTCACACTCCTTGGTATGTCTTGGGCTATACTAGTTTCTATTACCTCCTGAACCATTTTACTCTCTTTGTGAGGAGATTATGATTGCTAGGCCATATCCTACACATATTGATGATAGGGATCCCTGTAGGCTCCACTCTTGTTAAGTTTAACCTGAGTGAAATTCTCCATTCTCTTGGGGAAAAGCTCACAAATGAGTGGATCCCTGACAAGTACACACTAGATAAAACTATCTACCTCTCTAAGCCCAAGTTCTCTTTATTTTGGCCAACTTATGTCCTTGCCTGCACAACTGCATTCTGTGTGGATTGTCACACTCTGCTTTCTAATACTATAGGGGGATGTTGCAATATATTTGATTACCCCCTCTTGGAAAATCTTTCCATGATAAATGACTAACCTATCTAATAGTTTATGACACTCCTGCCACCCCCTTATATTGTATGGGGATCAAATATTTTGAGTCCTAAGCAGAACACTACTTGGACAAGCCTCATGACCGCCATGGCGTATATGCACGGCATGTGATTTCCCATGATACTATATGACACTAAAATTCATACCAAATAAAGTAGCATTCTCTTCTTAATCTTCCCCTTTATCTTGTTTTATATACTTTCAAGAAGTTTATACTTGACAGAGGGCTTTGCTGAGAAATGCTTGTGTTCCCTTTTATTCCGAGGGCATTTAATCTCAGGGATAAATTACATGGCTGGTATGCAGATCCTACAAACCAACCTATCTGGATCAGGTATCAGTCCCAGTAGCATCTGCCAATATTGCTCCTAAATCCATATATGGAGTGTAGCTTGATTTATTTAACTTTGAGATGAGTTAATTGGTAGAGGCATTCCCTTTCAATCTGCTTAGTACGATGTATAGTTGATGTTTCTTCAATAGAACTAACTGAAGATTTTCAGGGGTTTATACATCTACTTTGGTAATGACTGCTTGCCAGAGGTTAGATATGACATTAGCATGTTTAATTGATAGTTATACATGGAGATGTAACCGAGTATCCTTTGTGGGGAATTGGCTTGGAAGTTGGAGCTTTGTGGATATTTGGTTGGGATTAAGATATATATTGATTGAAATGGGTGGGGATATATTCAAGCTGCTTTTGTCAAGCGACAGTTTGATTTAAATGGTAGTAGTATCGCTTAGCGAGTGGATGGATTAGCCAAAGCTTAATAAGCTCTTGATCCTTGTTGGGTTTGGGGCCCATGCTTTCATGCATTGTTTGTTGGCCTTGGCTGGATAATCATTTATACAGTTCCCTGGCAAATTCATATCCAAATCTTGGCATTTGGTTTCAATTCAACCCACATTTCGCTTCCGATGCAGCCAGGTTCACCCATCACGGTTTAATTTAAGATTTGAAAAACTCAAAAATAGTCATATAATTTTTGGAAAACATGTTATTTTGATTTTTACTTTTCATTTGGTAAACCAAATAGAAGATTTCAATTATTTTACAACTTGATTAAGAACCATCAAACATTATTTTTAATTGGCCACGGAAATATATCATCTCCATGTTTTTTAGTGCCAAAATTAATCGTACAGCATTGATGCCTGAGAGCGAAATGAGGGTTGAAAACAATTTAAAGCTGTGGAGGTTGGTTTGCTAGGAAACAGCCAAAGGCTTTGAAGTTAAGTCGGAAATAGTGGCTTACCGGCCAGGATCCACATGTTCGACTTGGGTGATTGACAATTCTGCATTGACGCTATCAGAGAATGGATAGGTGAACATTACGGGTGCCACAGTGCTGTCCAGCATAGCTAGGGATGCTTTGGCTCAGCCCCGGCTAGCTTTCGGCTCAAGGCCGCTACTATTAAAACGAAATTATTTCATATTTAATTATTAAAAAATATATTTGACAAGAGTGGCCCAGAGCC